>JAHZNA010001885.1:0-29649 GCA_027743935.1 Sinodicranocentrus sp. ZH6
AAGTACCTTCCTATAATTAACTGTTGATTTACAAAAATAATTACAGGCCATATACAATACGTCTATGCCCAGCTTGTGGTACGGACTACGGATGTTCACGACGACCTACTGTTTCTGGTTCTGTATCGTTTGATTTTCGTTTAGCAGAACCCTTCTGTCCCTTCTCCTTCCAGATCATTTTGTTTAATTATACCGAATAAATACTCGATCATTTAAAACGAAACGGTCATGGAAAATGTGATATTATAGATCATAATATTTAAGCAAAATAGTTATCATTGTTGCAAACTAACGAAAACCTGAGTACCCTCCGATCGGATCAAGCATCCTTTGTCTCTTGTTTCCCTTCCTTCGTCTTTGTCTTTTTCACCATCAACAACACCACATCAATCAGCGACTTTTTATGGCCACTTCCAAGCCATCTAGCCATCGTACGAGGAAATTTTCTCAATTTTCGTTAGACCCCCCAAGACATGAGAAGGATAGGAAAAAAGTGACAGGGAAGCGGTGTGAGCGCTCATTTGGACTCAGCGCTCGTTGTAAAGCTCAAATAGAATGAAATTTTGAGCTTCATCATTGCTCACCGTTGTCCGCTCTCGGCAAAATATTGAAGGAAAAAGTACAGAAGGATATGTTGAATGAAAATTGGCACAGTGTAGGGGATAACTAAGCTTGTTCATGTATGAGCATGAAAGTGCTCCATAAGTGGCACTAGAGGCTGTAAGTCAATTCAGTCAGATAACATTTTACATTCGCAATTTGGGTTTTTAGGTGAAAGATCTTTTCGGCATTTTGTGTACCTCTCTCGTCAGGTTCTGATTCCCAACCACACGGATCTCTGTGTACACAGTACACATAACATTAATCAAAAAATACTTTTGTATAATATGCACTATTATTGTGAGTTGAAAGGAGCTACAATATTATTAGGTATTGTTTGCGTTAATTTAAGTTCAAAGTGAAAAAAAAGTCTGTTGTGTAGAGGAAGAGAAACATTTGGAGAATATAGTGCACACAACTGACAAACTGCTGGCCGTCTGTCATCCGTTTGTGAATTTGTTTCCTGATTTAATTTTTGTAGTTTCTATTTTGGTTTTTGTAGAACATTTATTTGCAGCATTCTACCAATTGAAAAATGACTACGGCTACAGAAAATAACGTTTCTCTTGAGCAAGGAGATAGTAGTCAAGACTTGGAAGCATCACAAAAGCATCTTCTTCAGAACCAATGGACTTTTTGGTATTTTGAAAACAATAAAGATAAAAGCTGGGAGGATAATCTGCGAATTGTTAGCCCATTCACTTCCGTTGAAGACTTTTGGTCCATTTATAACCACATCAAGAGTGCCAGTGAGCTCAGAACGGGTTGCTCCTATTTTGTGTTCAAAGATGGTATCAAACCCATGTGGGAAGATATTGGTAATCGGGCTGGAGGAAGATGGCTTGTTAGCTTTGACAAACGACATAGGCATCATCTAGATAACCAGTGGTTGGAAGTGGTAAGTGATCAGATATTGTTAATTTTTTAAATATCTATTCAGGAAAACGTGCCGCATGGTAAATAGGTTACTTTCAATTATTTCCGTATGTTATTATGTAGCTCTTGTGTCTCATTGGAGAAGCTTTCGATGACGATGGGGAAGATATATGCGGCGTCGTGGTAGATATCCGAAATAAAATGGACAAAATCTCTATTTGGACTGCAGATTGCAAAAATCAGGATCGAATTCTCAATATAGGGTATGTGTAATAAATATTTTTAAGGGCTACACAAGTTCTTCATTCAAATTATGCTTTATGACCCAATCATCATCAAATTGTAGTTTGGAACTTGGGACTATTCAAATCATTATACATTTTCCGTCTGTCTGTATGCTCAACTTGTCTTTAACTTCCTTTGTTGGCAATTATTACATTTAGTCCACCAACAGCTGATAAAGTATTCATGATCATGGTAGTTAATGGTAGGTTGTATATGTACATTGTACATGAACGCGTATAATATATTGGGCCGAGCTCAGAACTGTAAGCCATTAGTTATAAGTGTAAGTATGAGTTAAGTTAAATGCTCATTAGGCAAAATGTGAAGTAACGTAACGATGCATACGGCATATGATAGATAGTTAGTCTCTACCGACACCGACGTCTTAATGTTGAAGAAACTCTTGTCTATCTTCAATCTCGTATTTGCATGTGATTTGATTAGCGGTGGTTTGGTCGTATGTATTCGTTAGTTATATGACTTAAATAATTTATTTTTTTATCTTAAAATGCAAATACCTAACTCCTAATTGTAACTCTTTCTCAACATTGTAAGGGATGAGGGAAACGAACTATAGAAATGTAGACTTGCGCATGCGGTTCACTGTTTAAGATGGAATTGAGACGTTGACTCACAGGTGCCAGGCGTTCAAAGTTCATTTCATTTAATGCTAATTTGTTTTATTGTTCTTTTACAGACGTATAGTTAAACAGCGACTGAATTTGGGCAATATGACAATGGTATATGAAAGTCATGCGGACACATCGTCTAAAAGTTCATCAGCAGCTAAACATATGTATACTTTGTAATATTGGGGTATTAGCAAGTAAATACTTCAATTTGTCAGCCAGGCTGTCAGTCTAGAGAAAAGCGTTTAAAAGTCCAGAGTCCAGATGCCCCGTGAACAAGATACATTCTCACGAATGATTGCGAAAAATTCTTGTATTTATTAAATAATGTTTGATTAACTACTTTCGTATCGATTTCCATGTAATGAGCTATGTATGGAAGGTTATTAAATATTGTGCTACACTATGGGAAAATCTTGGTTCATGTAATTTAAATAGGTTAAATTAAGCATAATTTTTACAGATATAGTAGATTAATTGTATATAATTAATGCATTATGTACGTATTTCAGAATTTTTGTAAATGTATTACAATGAAATTTATCATGTTCTCGTTTATCCAGCTTTAGATTTTGTTTTCTTTCTCAATACATTTTTTGTCATATTTTGTTGCAATTTTGCGCATCATTTATCGGTTGTTAGTGAATGTAATGTAATATGCTAGTCTTCCATGAATTACTTTCTATGAAATTCAGATGCATTGTGATTATCAAATTAGAGAGAGTACATAAGTGTTAACTTGTGTACTGTTAAAACTATTGCGATGAATAAGGGTAATTATTGTGTACCATCAATCTCAGTATTGCTCCTTTATTCATTTGCAATTTGCCAAATACTCGTAATTTTCGGCAATATTTTATACATTGCAATAATTCCTACTCATTAATAAACTTGCAATGCAATGCATTAATTGTGGTGGTGGTAGTGACACATTTAATACATCTATGCTTTTTTCCATAATTCCGGAAATCTTGTTAATTTTCATCTTGTCAGCAGATCCGATACTTTTTGTGCTACGTACGGCATCCGAGCTAATCACTGCACTGCTAGAATCTTACATGTCCTGAATCTGTTTTGGCAAAGCATCTTACGATCACACTTATCCTTGCAGGCCGGACTCCATTACAAAAGCGACAAATTAATCTTTAAAGTTCTGCATACGTAGTCATCGAACTATGCGATTTAATGAGTGTGATTGTTGCATCCTCGCCAAGTCGCCTGTACTTAGTTTCTCAAATATCAAGCACACATTGGCTGTACTGAAAGATCAAAATCGAAACATTGTTTACTGTTGTTATCATAAAGTATGTATGGACAAGGCACGAGCGATGAGCGATGGCATCTATCATTATCATTACGCAGCTCTATTATGAAAACCAAATTCCTTCGAGTTGAATGAATGAAGCCGTTTTGTGTTCTGTGAGCTATTCTTTGCAGTCTTCACTTCGTGTATTGTGGTGAGCACTATCTATGCTTTGAGGTAAACTACATCAATAAAGTGATTTAAGAAATGCTTGCGTACGAGATGTGTGTGTAACCTAAAAATTTATAAAAAGTCAACAGTGATTCCTCCAAACTCATGTTGCCTTTGCAAAAACCAACCATAGTAAAGCGCTCATACTCGTCATATTCTAAAAATCGAGTAACAACACTAACAACCAACTATTAAAAGTACATTTGTGTTAAAATGTGAGCTGGGTGCATCAAAGCAAATAGCATAAATGCAGAAAGCGCATTCTCTCAGTAAAGAATTAAATTGACGATCAACTCCATTGCAGTTATTACTATTACAAATGAAAGAACGAAGAACCCTTTCTGATTTGAATGTTGTTACGAAGGCAGATAGCTCTGCTTCTTGTGAAGAAGGTAACATTATAAATCAAGCTCATCACAACCGCACTCACATTCACATCGTAGTCGGGAAAAGAAAAGGAAGACAAAGACAAGCTGGGTTTGGGATGAGCATAACGCTGCTTCTCAGAGATTTTTTTCTGTCAGTACTTAACATAGATCATCATGATCAACGTTTTCCTCGTGTCTCCTCTGAAATGTAAATAAGTTTCGTAAGATTAAAATACATGAAAGCAAAAGTGGACTACAAATAGAAGTTTTTCCTATCATTATTGACAGAAGTGAGTGAAGTACCCAAACCCATTATTTTTCCTAATAAGGAAAAACTGGCTGTTAAAAGACTTCCCATTTCAGGAGGGTTGCTCTTTTCTAACTTTCGGTAAATAAGCTATCAAAATATTATTTGAGGGAAAAAAGTAAATCGATTGAAATCCTTGTTGTGTACATAAGTATTTTATTGCAAAACAGTTAACAATTTCATCATCACCCTTTCACTCCGCACTGCAAGGAGGTATTTCCGGCTAATAATAACAAACATCAAACTTACGGTTTTTATAGATTTTAAGTGCTATAAGCATATCTACTTTGTTTAGCTGCGTGAAATAATTTGTGTAAGCTCAAGCTGTAGTTATGTCAGTTATGTGAAGACAAGATAATAATTGACGCAGCTCATTCATTCTCTTTTATACTCTCTTCCTTCCTCTTTAAAGTTTTTCTTGTTCTGCTTTTCTGCATGGGGCAGGTTTACTGCATATCAAAGAAATTTTGGCAGATAACACTTTCAGTAAAAAGGGTTTCTGTACATTTTTTCGTTAGGTACCATGTTATTATTTCCTTTTTTCTTTGTGACATAACGAGATGTGATGATATCCAATATTCATATTATTTTGTGCACTGCCAGTAGAATGCTAATGATAGGTAAGCTTAATCATCTTATCCTACAACTACAAACTAGTTATGTAGGAACTCACTTTTTTTAAATCACAAAAATATAGCTCAAAAGCTAACATTAAATATTTTGATGCTTGACTAGAAAGGGTCTTTCATCATCATCTTAAAATTACATGGTTTTGGGAATCTGGGAAAAATCATTAGTTTTTCTTGTATCATAATCATCATATCTTTCTGAGAGCATGCGTCTCATGATTCCTCGATTAGACAAGCGACTTTAGCTAAATCAGAATTATGCTGGGGTAGTTGCAGGAGGTACTCTATCATGATAAACCACATTTTGCGTGGGACCTAGAATAGCCATCAATATTCATTTTTTAGCGTACACGTTCACGTAATAATTCATATGCATGATATAACGGGATGCCTCTTTTTAAAGCCTTTGGTTTTGTATGCTTTTCACAATGGATTTGTGTAATTTTCTTTGACATTTGACTCATCACATCATGCATCTCTCTAGTCACTTTCATTCGTGCAAATCGTCCTCTTATATTCTTTAAGCGCATCTTGTTTCATTGGGTTAATCGAATTTGTGAGGTAATTTATAGCTCCTTCTGTGTGTCATATTTGAAAGATTAATGCTGTATGCGTTGATAATGTAAGTAAAGGGTTGAATGGGATAAGTTTTGCGATTTTAAAGTAGGTAATACACAGTAGAGAAAACATGATATGGATATATGAGATTACTATCATTATCCATGTCATGCCACCTACTGTCCACATTGTTTTGACTTACATAAGCTATAGTAATAGATTAAATGCTTTTTTGTACTATATAATGCGGGCGCATCCTGCAAAATTCTATTTTAAAAATGTGGACCAAAAGCTTAAAGACTTTAGAGACTAGTGAAAAAGATTAGAGACTATAGGTCTTCAACGTGCACGCTTGCCACTTTATAAAGCTTTGTAATAATATTAGCCTAGACGGAAGTATAAACCACGCTTAGTTAGTTATACTGACGATATTATGAAAAGGGAACGTCACACAAATGATGATGATCGTTATCACTCTTGTCTATGTTACGTCTAGGACTCTGTCAGTATTAAATTTGACAGCAACGTAGCAGTGCACAAAGTGAAGCCATTCATGACTCTCAGGCGTTGCAGCTGAAAATAAACCTTAAAAAGTAAGGCAAGTGGCAGTTGGAGTGAGTGAATGAGTGAAACTGCAAATTTTCCCATGGTTGGCGAACGGTGCTAAAAAGTTCTCAGTGTATAAGTGTGTATGTGTGGTTTCCGTTTTTGAAATGGTAAGAAATATTATTATCCATATTTGAATTATATCAAATGTTTCATCACAATCTGTGGACTTTAAAATCTAAAAAAAGTGTGTGTGAAGTATCCTGTTCTGGTTTCGGTTTCATAAGCTCTTACATGTAGTTTTTATGCTCACCGACCAACACTGATACATAATATGCAATGATGTAACTGCTTAAGTGTGGAATTTCGATCCCGGCATTTGGCGTAATTTTTAAAAAGATTTTTTGGCGATTTTGTTTTACAATGTTGAAGTGGTCTAGTCGGTCGTTATCAGCGAGCTTCTTTCTGATACTCATGTTATCGGCAGTGGCAGGACAAGAGAAGAATCAGAATGGGGAATTTAAACACGAACTACCCGAGGGTGTGGAACTTGTTGATCCTAAGAGTCTGGGATTGTCGGATGTCGACTTGAGCAAATTCCTCGGAAACGTAAAAGTTCTTGGCGGAGGGTAATATGTTTTCTCTTTCATAAAAGAATAATTAAGTAGACTTTAGTATTGCTTGGGTGGTTAGCGGTTAATTCCAGCACCTGATCGGTTTCTGTTTTCCGTTGTTCTTGAATCTGATTTAACAAACGTTTCAGACAAGTCGGAGATACTAAGACTCAAATATTGTCGGTCGGGTTTGAAGGAGATGAAAACATCAATTTTAACGATTTCCACATCCCTGGGCTAAGTGATGGAAACAATACCGCATTACCTGTAAAAGACAAAGAGATAGCAGATATGGCATTCAAAAAGTTCAAGGAGTTTTTCCAAGACCCAAAGAAAGCGCGGCAGTTTGATGAAAAGAAAAACTTGCCGTTCACTCCAGGCAAAAGTTTGGAGCACTTAAAGAATAATCCTCAAAATCCGCAAAATAATTTTCAGGGCCAATTTCAAAATAACCCCCATTTCCAGATTCCAATGATTCAAAAACCGTACACAACGCCGAGACCCGAAACTAGACCACCTTTTCAGCCTCCGGCTTTGCACAATACCCCTCATCGACCACATCAACCAGTTCACCATCAACACCCTCCCCCACAATCTCCCACTAGGCAGTATGTAACTCCTTTTACTCAAGCTCAAAATCCCCAACAGAATTTCCATTCCCAAATCAGACCTCAACCAACGAACCTGGAATTCGGGGCGAGAATCCCAGTTTCCCCCAATCACCACCAAAGACCTCAACAGCCTCCACCACAAGCAGGACTTGTAAATCAGGCACCTCCACAACACTCATCCTCGTATCAAAACCATGCACCACCTCAGTTATTACCTCCAGCGCCACCACGAAACTCAACCCCAGGTTCAGCATCAGAATTACATACCTCAGTCTCCAGTTCCACCTCCACCTCATAATAATCACCAAGCTTCCGCCTCACGCGAGCAAGGAAGAGTTGTTCGCAATCAGCTTCTTCAATTTAATAACAACAACCATATCCCAAACAATGAACCAAAGATGCAACCCCCTCCGCCACCCTCTTATCAATCAATAACGAATCATATATCATCAGCTCATTCCCAACATCAAAGTCACGTTCAACAACCTCCCCAAGCTACTGCAACCTCTCATGTTTACGTTCAGCATGGGCCACCAAAACCCAAGACCTTTCAACACACCCCATTTCATCCTGGATTCCAACCTCCTACTCGATTTGCAAAAGATTTCACTCCATTACCTCCACAAGTAACAACGAGCAGGCCACATTTTGATGTGACGCCAAGCATGCCTTTGATTCCATTATCCACAAATGAAAATGCAATCAAGGATCCAGCCAGAACACTTCAACTTAGACAATACCAAAGGGATAGGACTCAGGCTTCTAACACGCATTTGTCTCAATCAGTCCCTCAGCAAGCTGTTCCAACAACTCCGACAACAACTCCTATATCAATAACCACCAGTTATCCTGAAACAGAAGGCCAGCAACAGCAATTTTCTCCCACAAATTATCATTCCGGATCTCAGCAGCACCATCACGTTCAGCATCAGCCCCCAAGCCATAGACCGAATAATGCACCAAATGAAAATGAAATTTATCCCAACCCTCAATTTTCTTTACAAGCCCAACAACAACAGCATAAATTACATCTGCTACATCGTCAGCCACAATCAAATCCTCAGCAACAGTTCCATCGTCCAGTGCAAATCACTCAGCAACCTCAGACTCAAACTCAGCCAACTGTGTTCTACTCTCAAGATCACAGCAGTAGACCTCCAAGACAGGGTCCCCCACCTCCAAATTATCAGTTTCACGCTCAACACGAGCTTGGTCGACCGCCAAGATTTCATATGCATTCTAATTCTGACCCGAAGGGTCTGCTGAACACGATTCGAAAGAAACGGGGCTACAGGAGACTTAGTAATTTATTCCGAATGTTTAGATGGGATAGGCAGAGGCATTGATAAGTTGATATAGACGAATATTTCTTTAATAAAATAAAATGAGGTAATGCAGAAATGTGCAAAAACATACGTATGTACGACGTAACATATGTTAAGTTTTATAGTTAAGTCCCTAATTTTGTTTGATGGTCTTCCACTTCACTGTATATACTTTCATATTTTTTACCGTATCTCGACGCAAAGTTTTGTCGCCATTTTATATTTATAAAATACGTATGTGTGGTGTATGAATAATTATCTGTATTGTATACGCAAAATACCTTCTTGTGCATCTGCAACTGCAATGAGATTTTTATAGCTTAAGAACTTGTGCTGAATTTTTACTATTGCGATGCTGGCCAACGAGTGTTTTTAAGAATGTGTAAATAGTGTTTTCCTGATAATACTGACATCAAATGTTATATATAAGTTTTAATATGTCCATCTTATGACAAAGAAAATTTTAATAAAGTAATTAGCTCAAAGTAAATATTCAACAGTTTTCCTTTGATTACAACTCCCGCATGCTTCTCAACAGAGATTCCTTTTTACGATATGAGCTCCTGCTGTTCTTCTGTTCATTCATTGCTGAGAGAAGTTTTGAAGGGGCTTAATTAAAAATTCTCACCTTTACCTCAGCTCATTTTGGAGAAAAAAATTGCCATCTGCATGAAAATTAAATACTTATAAGCAAAATAATAACTACAATTATGATAATTACAGAAACGCCAGAAGTTGCCGTCACTAGGAATGCACATGGATAGTGAAGCATTTACTGGCGTCTGCTCATGCGCGAGAAAAATGTTCATATTACATTACATCGCATATCGTAACAACTTTCTCCTTCATCCTCACTCGATGAGAGTTTGTTTTCTGAAGTGTCCCTTGTTTGTCATAGTCATTATTATTTCTTTGTGGCATCAGACTTCTGTGACTGCGACTACCTCAATGGTTCGTTCGTAAACCGACCTAGCATTATTTCGCTACCTTAAGGTGCAGCCGAAGCTGAATATTTTTTGTCTCATTTACCATGCCCATGTGCACACGTTACTTCTAGCGTTGCAGTTTACTCTGAAAAAACACTTTTAAGGATGTTCGCTCGCGTAAGAGGGTGCAATTAGATTGTCTTTAAACTTAAAACCCATTATATCAACGTAAGCCTAGCTTTGTGCGGACTTTGACTTTGTGAGCCACACATTTTTTTGCCTTCTCGGATGAACAGTAGATCTCTCTTTAAGTTGGATGCAATGCACGTGTACCTACTTTATCCTTATATGCATAAAATGAATATTGTAATTAATATCTTTCTCGCCGTTTTCCTTCATATTCACGAACAGCAGCTAACCACTATTAACATGCCAATCACCATATTTACTGGTGAATTGACGAAAGATAAAGCGATCTGTAAAGTTGAATTTGTCAGCTTTTGCTTCGAACCATTTTTTTACTTGCACTTTTCAAATCGCAAAACCGAAGATTACGAGAGCAGCAGTTGCTTTCACATGTAAATATTATGCAGGGAACAATAGGTATATTACATGTATACATTTAGACTGTTATTAGCAGTAGGCAGATTACAAATTTGTTTATGGAAAACGGATTACCATAAAAGAATCACAAAAGAGCCCGTCAATCCTCAACTTCACAACGCCAATGTGAAGCTATGTCATTTTTTTTCATTTGTTCGACAACAATATTGTGAATGCTACTATCACTCACTCATTACTCATTATTATGCTGGTGTACTGAAAGGAGAAAAAAAATGAGTGACTTAGAAAACTGTGTACAAACTGAAGCCATGACTTTGACTTTCATCATTTTCATCATCACAATCCTAAACAAATTTCAGAGGGGACAATAAAGCGAACGTCAAAATATCTTTTGGAGCATAGCATTGAGGAGAAATACGATTTTTAATCCTTTGAAAGGATGGAGGAACAGGATTTTGAAAAATGGCAGTGGTGAGAATGAGGAGGGAGACAGGTGAGTGTATAAACACTACAACATCATAATCATCCAAACCCAACTATCACGCTACATAACAAGAATGTGAATTAAGAACCAGATTAAGTGTTTATTCGCTCGTTATGAAGAAATGAAATTTTCATTCATTTCCGAGTGTAATTGTATCTTGAAAAGGGAAGCTCACTCTTTAACGCCTCGCTATGTACCTATTTTATAGGTGAAAAACTTATAAAGCTAAAATCTATGAAGAGTAATTCACCTAACTGAAAACTTTAATGCTATACACGTATCACGACAATAATCATAATAACAAGAGGGAAACACTTTCTGTAACTTACATAAAACATCAGCTCAACCGTGGAGAGCTAATACCATAAACTGTCAGTGAGTTGTAAGTCAAAGTATATCAGAAAGCCTAATAAATGACTTGAAGTAGTAGAAAAGGAGGAATGAACCATATTACTGCATATGCGTGCGCGGTAGTCCACCAACCAACTTATTTTACATCTTAAGATTCGGAATCGAAAGCGATATTTTAGCAATACTTAAGTCGACGCATCATCCGCATTGTCATCATTATCATCACGACGAAAAAGATGACAAGGATGTACTTTTACACGTCTGCCTGCATAACTAAAACAGAGTGCAAAGCGTGAGTCAATGAGCAGGCGATGTATTTTTTTCGTTGATGCATCTTTCTTTCCATATCGCGTGGGCTTCATCCCAAAGAGATATTTGGATCGCGTTCAGGAAGGAATAACTGTCGTTAGCTTCAAAACGCATTTCGATATAATAATGGTGATGAGTAGGAAGAATGAGAAAGACAACAACTGTAATTCATAATCCCTGCTGTGAATTATGCATATGAGAAGAAGTGAAAGAGAAAAAAAAATGTCCATTGCTCCCTTCACACCACCGCATGTTTTCATTTTTTTACCTACCGGACCTCCGTTTTCAATTCACTTCATTCATTCGTCAGTGTCAGAACGCTTGCACGACTACATGATTATTTGTTGTCAATGTCGGAAAATGCGGTAGCGAAACTCTTCCAAGGTACAGAAATCTTGTAAAAGCAGTAAGTCTGCTATTTACCATATTGATATTATGTAGGTACTTGCTAGTCTTTTAGTGAGGGGAATATTGAAGTGGGGGAAAATATTGTAAGAGAGCATTTCGGTATTCGGCATAAAGAACAACGCAAGCACGAAGTGTAATAGTATATTGCCAATCATCATGTGAACCTTTATCTTTTGAGTGTGTTGTTTCAATAATGATTAGAATTTAAAAGATGATTAAACACTCGATCAGTATTAATGCATAAAATTTAAATTTCGAAAGAGGCATGCTCTTCAAAATGAAATGCAAATTGAAATACGTATATTTACATTAATACAAATTTTATGATGTAGTTGGTGACTGTTTGGTTTGTATTTACCTTTCAATTCGAATTTCTTGTTAGCGATAGTCCAAATACGTACAGACTTCAGAGAGAATAGAAGCAGATAACGATGACAATGACAGGTTCATCTTTTATTTACACTTTGACGGTCTGTCTGTCTGTGGCAGAACAAGAGCAGGGAGAGTGAGAATAGTGAGATCGCTCAATTCAATTCAATCAGAAAACGTTCTATTCATAGTTACTACCCACAGTCAAAATGTACTTTTAATTGTGGTTGATTCAATAATAATGACAAGTTATTATATACCTGTTGTTGTGATGGATGAATAGTTTAACATGCATAATGGAGAGAAAGGTCCAAGGGAAGAAGAGCAGTACACGTAGGTGCATGGATCTCTTTTTCATCCCTTCTCCTTTCTGTCATTAATGAGAACAAAAAAATCGAAATCCATATAAGGGATAAACGTTTGCTCACATAACTCTGCTGCTTAGAATTACCTATTAAAGTCAACCTGATTTGGCGTGGTCAGAGGGAAAAGTAAAAACTTTGATGTGATCCCTTTCTTCACGGGGGATTTTTACCTGCAGGTTTATAGTGTTGAAATGAAAAGTTAAAGAGAAAATTAATTCATTTCGTTTTATATATCATATTATTTTCGGCTAAATATTGGTAACAAGCCAATCTTGAGGTCTGCAAATTTTGCCATGTAATCTATACATAGTGCAAAACAGAAAAAATGCAGTTTTCCGGACAAATGTACTTGCCAAAATGATTCTCAGCAATATGCATTTTTAAGATTAAAATGAAACAATTTGAATGTGATTGGCAATTCGAATACCACGATTATTTGTAATAGTTATAGTCGGCATTGTGTTGATAAATTATTCTGAGCAGATCCGGCTTATGAGCTGCAGCTGGCATAAAAATCCTCTTCATGGGGAAATGTGCTTTTGTGAGAAATTGGCAGACACTAACTGTCAATACAAAAAAGGGTTCGTTTGTTACTTATATCTATCCACCAAATATGTGAATATTGTAATGATTTTAAAATTAAGCATCGGAAATTGCAAAAACATCATAAAAATGAACTTGAGTGAGAGGGAGATTACCGTATCTGTACTGAAGTATTGTGGTGATGGGTAAAGTTTGCATTGGACTGCACATAAGTATAAACCATATGACACTCTAGCTAGACTCTAGCCTAAATGAAGGCATGCATTTGTCAACTGAAAATACGTTGTAAATTATTCGTTTTTTCTTTTAGTTTTTGTAGATTGATAAGTAATGGCGATTCAACCGAGATAAACGCGCAGAATTACCGCAGCCTCTCTTCGAGCAATAAGTTTCTTTTTCTTTTTCTCCCATTTGTTCATAAGTATTATTGTTTGCGCATGGAGATGCTCGACGAAGCTAATAGCTAATTCACACCTAATAAACTATATAGGTAGGTAAAGGGGAAGTAAAGAATTTCCGTGACTGCATATACTGTTGCTGGTAAGTATTAACATGGATATGCAAAAAACGCAGAAATTGTGTAGATTATTGTGACTTGATAACAAAACACAATAAGTTGGCTAATATACACACATGGGCATATACCTCATCTTCATCTTACAAGAGTGATACACGGAGTCTGTTGTAGTTGAACCAAATCTATGAATACCGCATTTTCATGCCTGCTTTCAAACTAAATTAATGAATTTTGCATGGTCACTTGCTCGTCTATTGTCACTTGGTTGTCACTTGCTCGCTGTGATGTTATTGTTTGATTTGAATTATAAAAATGTGAGATGAAAAGGAAAAAATCTGTTGGCTTGGAATGAAGGCACGGACGAGAAGAGCTGCACTACACAACACAGCAGCGACGACGGCTCTTCAAACTTATTACAGTTCAACATTCATTTACAATTTTTCCTTTTTATTTAATTGCGTTGAAAAAGGAATAATGAAACGGGCCTGATGGGAAGGAAGGAGAAATGGGAAGACATGAAGATTTTATTAAATGATTCTTTACACTCAAGCTAATGCAACAACGCAGCTAAAGGAAAGAGGGAAAGTCTTCCTTAAAAGTAACAAAGCAATAGTACATGCATCTCATAAACATGCTGATCATCTGATGAATATAGCGTTACAGCGTAATACTCAACATTACTTTAACGATAAGATGTATTAAGCCATAGTTATTCTGTTGCACTAGTAGCCTTAGGATGATTTGTCATGTTTCTTTCAAGATATGATTCATACTTCTTGAAGTGTGTTTTAGATGACGAGCCAGAAAAATATGTTTAGACGGAATTTGCTACCTTTTGCGGCTATTTGACAATGCTAGTTCCTGGATTGCGCATGCTCCTTTGGTATGGAAAATATGTGCACTGACAAAAGCAGAAAAAGTCATTGTTACTTCATTTAGCCTATCAAAAAGAGACACTTTCCAATTTTGAGGAAGATGCGACTACTATGGTCTTTTTATTGAATTCGCACGCTAATCATTACCAAAAAGACTCCACACCACGAGCCACCACTACTACCACTATTCGTTAGGTGATAGAACACATACCTACCTACATGCACACGGTCCCCTGTCGCACTAAAAGAGAGTTTCGTCTGAATGGGACAAAAATATTAATAATAATATTGACAAATAAAGGTAATCAAATTCTTCAGCATTTCCGCAAAAAACGCCTTCCGCTGAATTCGTGATTCTCACGCGACATGGCACCACTCCGAGAGACTGATAATGAGAAACAATCTCTATTTAATTTGTACAGTAATTCATGCAATTTCAACTGATATTAATGTTGGACTCTCGTCAATGCTCAAATACAATGAAAGAAAATTCTTTGATTTGATCTATTTCATCTGTGAAGCAATTGCACGTCTCTTGTTTCAAGAATAACGTGAACTTCTCAAGTTTTTTATACTTATTAGCTTATTACTGACTTTTTCTTTTACCTACCGAGCACATCTGGCAAATCACTTTTACCTTCATCTGTGATATATATGCGTATTTAATACTAATGCAAAAAATGGTACTTTGTTCAGCTTGCTGTGTCCTGTTGGTAAATGCTAATACTGAGATTTAAGTTCTTACGGCACATTATGCGAACATTTTTTCAACAGAAAAAAACTTAGCCACGATATGCCTTAAGCTACCACGGCTCGTCCCCAATTTTCCAACAGGAAATGCACAAAAGCTAAGACTACCGTCTGTCAACTGTAATGATGTTTATTACCGAATAATGCAGCACTTTGATGGTAGCACCTAGTAAAACCTATCTTAAAATGCATTTTTTGCAAATGGGATTACGGAAAGTCCTTTTCAGTTCGTGGAATATGCCAGCCTCTTCCTTCCTGAAAACTACCAATACGAATTGGACAAAAACATCCTGCTTGCAAAAATCTTCTAACTTCATCTCGCATTATCAACGGCGAGTGAACAATCATCTAATCTGTAATATCATATCAAGATGATGTTGAGGTGATGATGACGATGATGAATGTAATGCATGCAGTGACAGCAGAAAAAAACTTTGGATCACTTTCGTTTAAAATTATGCTTAAGACGTTGTACTAGGATCAATTCACACAAGACGGCAATGCTGAAGGGAAGAGACTTTTGTGTATGTGAAGCAACCGTGGAATAAACTTTTAAAACGTGGCTTTCTTCATAAGCACGATCATTTTTCATGGTAATTAAGTGACTTTTAAGAGATACATTGTGGTCTACAAGTAATAATGTGTCGTGCATGCTAAACTGTTTACAAACATAGTTTTCGTACTTTGGTTAGGCTATACCTGTATTATCTCAGCAATAAGAGTATCATAAGAAATTACACGGATATTAATTTGCAATTATAGCATAACAGTTTGAACAGCATTAAATCGTTGTTTCGAAATATAACAAATGCCTTCTAGATTATTGATGTGCACAGATACATACAAGGTGTCACGCGTTTTTCTGATAATTGCTACATCATGGACAGATTCAAATATTTGCTGTCATGTGTTCTGTGTCCACCCACTGTGATTTGCAAATTTGCAATAATTTGCAGCAATTATTGGCATTTTGACAGTAATGACAATAATGAGGTATGCAAATGTGCTGTACTTCTCGAATGTAGCTTTGAGGTTCTCTATTGCTATATGACTTCCTGATATTGTAGATTATATAGCTACTATGTGTATCTATCTAGAGATGTGCTAATTATCAATTTGACCCGTCCTTATTCGCATTTGGGAATTTTCAAAATTTGCATCAGTAAAAATCACCAATCATTTAAAATAAAGTAAACTCGATGAAGCAATATGTGCAGTTGCAAACATTGGCAATTAATTCAGACATACGGTAGTATTTCTACAAAATATAGTATTTTCAAATTTATTGAAGTCCAAATAAACTCACATGATATTACATAATTTCTAAAAAATATGGTTGTAATAATTTTTAAACAGTGGTACGCGTGCGATGCGGCAGTTATTTCAAGATGCCGTTGTTAATGAATCACCTATTTCAGCATCATTATTATAATTATGTGTGTTAGCTTGTTGATTTCCATGAAACGATCGTCGTCCCCAACAAAGCTGCATTGCAATAGCCCCCAGCTCAAGCATCCAATGACTGAATAGAACGCATCTCAATGCCATGATTTTTGCAGAACGCTCTTCTTCTTCACTTTCAAAAGGAGCTGCCGTTCGGTTAAGCAATCTGAAAACAAAGATTTCACATGCAAACTTTTTTTTATTTTATATGTATATTGTAATCTTCCTTCACGTTGTGCATTTTAAAATTGCATGTCTACAACGATATATTATAGACATTCACTATTCGTTATTGTGCACATCAAAACAACAACAGGGAGTAATGATACTGATTTTTTTGGCTTCGTCTAGATGATTTTCATTAAGCGTATTTATCTTTCTTGTAAATTAACTTACTTTGCGCAACACATCTAACCACAGTTTTTGTATTGAGCGTTAAGAATTGGAAAAAATTCAAATGTAGTAAAATGAGTTAGGACAACGTACCTGAATTCAGATGGACGAGTGGAATTTTGTTTCGTTTTGAAAATATCCGTGAATGCTTTAAACGAGCTACTTCGTCCAATCTTCATTGTCCTTTGAACCTCTTCAGTAGCCATTCGAAATGTTTTGTTTGCGGTAATTGTCCGTTTCAGCGTGTTGACGAAACTTTCATCATCTGTAAACGTTGGTTCATTTGAATCCAATTCATCGTCACCCATTGAACACTCCTTACCAGCCGATTTCCACACATTTCGTAACAAATAATCAGGGTATTTGTTTAGCTGCTCATCAAGAGAATTTTTGACGGAATGAATCAGCGTAGAGAAGCTTGGGTAGCTGGGTTGCAAAATAATTGACATGTCCAGAAATAACGTGTTGATTAGTGGAATGCGACTAGATGCTAATACAGATATAACCTCGGTTGCTGTGAAAAGCACGTCTGGCTCAAGAACTGTCCAATTTTTTAAAATTTCATGCAAAGCATTAAGAAATGGGCCAAAATAGGCACCATTATGGGTATCCTCTAAACTCTCTATGCTTTTCCGCTTGTCCTTCACAATTGACCAAAGCTTGCTTATTCTTTGATCAGGAGTTGTACTTAATGAATTAATTGGATTAGAAGAACTAGCATAGGGCTTTAAATTGCCGTTAGTATCTAATTCGCCTGACACACTAACGGTTGCTAAATCAAAGCTGCTTTCATCATCAGAAAGCAGTGACCTTGATAAATTTCCGCTGCCATCTTCACCGTTTTTTTCAGCCCCTTCCACTGTGGATGAAGAGTTTAACTGATTAACAACTGAAAATAAATCATCCTCGAAAAATTCTTCAGGTTCCTGAAAATATCCCTTACGGAGTGCGTGCAAAAAATCGGTTCCGTCGTATCTAAATATCCACATAGGATATGTTGGATTTCCACCAGGTTTCCGAGTGGAGTTGTCTGCCGAAAATTCTTCTAAACTTGTGTCAACCCTTTGTAAATCGGATTTGGAGGAAGGAGGAGCAGAGGCGACCACTGTATCTATTCCTCGCAAACGAGTAATTTCATCTTGGAAATAGAGTAAGAAATGTTTCGCAATTATTGATGTACTGATGGTATTTGTGACTCGTTCTGGAATCAATGTCAGAAGTTTATTTGTTGATTCATGGAATTCTATATCTGGAATCATCTTTTGTCTCTGTGAAGTAAGAACGTGCTTCATCGGTAGTAGGTATTGTAAAATTAAGTCGTACCATAAGTCTTCGCAATACAATTCCAGGAGGGTTTTGATTAAACTGAGCGTGGCAGAAGCAATCTGAAAGAATGCCAGAAAATGGCTGTACTATATTATGATTTTTTTATAAAGATTTTGGTCCAGCAAGGCCATTTTTCTTACAATGTGATCATCTGACATCATTCTAACAATTAGAATAGGAGTCAACTTCGTGGTGACGATGTCCATAAGTTTTCGAATCAATGATGGACATGACAAGTTTTCACAAATTATTTGGATGTAGTACGTAACATCTGCCGTTTTATCGTTTATCTAAAAATACCGGAAATTATTTTGCATCCTATTTTATTTTGTTGTTCATATATAAAAGCCAGACCTCTAATAGATTAGGAATCACTTGAGCGAGAATAAAATTTTCCGCAAACTCTGACGCCAATTGAGCCACAACATCATAGGATGAGTTATTCGCGAAGGTGTCAAGGAGCCGAACATGTACATTATATGAAGCTAGCACTTCGTTTTCTGGAAGAAACGGAATAAGACAATCCGAATATGCATTTGCCAACCAGCTCATGAGAACTTTCTGCAAATTAAATGGGTTTTTAAACTATGATGCAATATTAAAAGCAGGAATTGCGTTCTATTCCCATATTTATGAAGATATTAATAACAGTATTCAAATCAGAGTAACACTACGTACCACCCGTTCTGGTCGAGGTATTCCATAAATTTTGGAGTAGAGATCGGCCAATTGCGAACTTTGTTTTATGTCACTAAACTTAACAGTATTATTTCCAAAATCCATTGTACATTCCTGATTTAAAAAAATCAAAACCTTTGTATATTACATGTAAGTTTTAAAAAATGGATGTAATGAAGTTTACACTGACTTAATGAGACTGGAGACACACCAGAATCAATTTATAAAGTGTGTTTCATTAAACAAATAGTCGTATTATGGTGTATGATAACAGTTATGCATGCAATGCGTACATTGATACATGGTTTTTCACATTTTTATGATACCTATGCACATCGGTTTTTCACGTCAATTACAATCTCTGCCATTAAGCAAGCTATTTTGCTCCATACACTGTGATTTAATAAGTTTGGTATGAGATTGTACTTTTACGTCCATGCCTAATTCGAGGTTTATTTATACTGTACTCAACATTAGATAAGAGGATAAAGAAATGGTAAGATAAGGTAGATTATGATATGACTATCTACAACGTTCAATAAGTAACAGTCACCACTAATTGTGTGCGCACAGGGCATTCAAAATTAGATGTCGAACTGTATCAACTATATGCGTTGGTGAACTACGCTAGATAATCATGAATGTCAAGCGAACTTTTATTTTCAACTTTCAGAGTACCTATCAATCAGTCATCGAGTCATCCATTCATTAGAAAAGATTTAAGAAGGATGTCAAATTAGCCGGTGGTGTTAATTGTTTTTCGTTGTATACAATATTGCAGTCTAGTCTATAGCTACTTAGCTAGTCTAGTATTACAGTGGCATATGGTAAATCTGGCGACAAAATTGAATAACAATGACATTTCATGACATGTTAATGTTACCATAATCACTTATAGGTGGCTCCATTGCCTTTTTTCATAAAACATTAGTTACAAAACCAGCAGGCTCTGTTTGTGGAATAGGATAATCTAAACCATATCACACACATTACAAATTCACAATGTAAATGAAGAAAATGTAAGCAATCATAAGTAGTGAAAATGGAAGCACAGGGAGTTCTAAGAAAGTCATATCAAGAAGAGTTAGAATCACTCAGCGAAGAAGATAGATTTTTTTTGAAATTGTCCCAAATGCAGGAATTTCATGAAAGCAATGAGAGCTACTCACACACACCTCAAGAATCCGGTGGATGTAATGACAGCAATCAGTCCGAAACCGAACAAGACTCTCAGATATCAAAGCCTATGATTGAAGACGTAATAATAGAGAAATACGAGTTCAATGATGGCTATAATGAATTCGTAGAAAATTTCACATCATTTTGCGAAGAAAAATATAAATTAGTTTTCAATGAGGACATATTCTTAGATGAATTCTTGTTCCCACCACGCGTTTGTTTGTCGGAATATCTTCCTGTTACAGTCGTATGCTCTAAACTTTTACACATAGATCTTCAGGTTCCTTCTGCAGTTGACTATTGTGCGTTTGCATCTTGTACTGGATCTTTCAATGAGTATTTCGAGGATCCAAATTCATTTTTGAACCGTGAAGCTATTCTTAGAGATCATGTAGCCTTTGTAATGAATTCTATTCAGGGCACAGCTCTTTATTCCTTTACTTTGGAAGATACCAATACCACAAAAAAACCTAATGGAATGTCGGAAGACCGTTTGTCCTGCTGGCACAATACAATTGTCGCTTTCATTTCAAGACACACCCAAACGCTGAAACGAATTCAGATAAATTCGCCCCGACTCAAAAGTACTCAGAAAGATAATTTAGCTTCACTCAATCTTAGTGGCTTATCACAAAACACGTTTCCTGTTCTGGAAGAGCTTACTGTTGGCTTTTGGTATATTGACGCCGATTCTAACGCTGACGAATGTAAGCTAAATTCCAAGAGACGTATTATGCACCAGGCTCCAGATATTGTTGACGACTATTGGATCAGTCTAATGAAATATCAAGTACATGGGTGTTTAAAGAAACTGAGTTGGACGTCAACTGTAGAATGTCACTGGAATTCTCTATTCCAACCTATTCTTGATGCTAATCATAATACTTTGGAAATCCTCTACATAATCGATAGTTCACAGTACCGTAAAGCAACCTCAGCCGAAGAACGTAAAGATTCAAGCATTGAAAGAATCTGCAATGATATATCATCCACAGTTGGAACACGATCAATTCTCAGTTGCGCTAATTTTCAGAAACTTGAGAAATTAAAAACTTTGTACCTAAAGAAAGGAAATTGTTATTTGGTGGATTTACATAAGCTCCCAAAAACTCTGGAAGAATTGTCCATTGATGATATATTTGTTGAATCAAGAGAAATCCTGCAGTTGAGGTCCCTTCGCTCACTTAAAGCTCTCCGACTAGCCGATAACGCTCCAAATAGGAAAACCATTATGACTAGTCATTCTAGAAACTATGGTGTTACTGAAACAGTTCTGAAAGGGTTATTGCAATGTAGAAGTTTACAGGACCTTTGCATTTGGGGTCACTATCTGAAGTTTGAAGGGCAACATCAAGCTTTTGATTTTTCCGTGATTACATCATCCATTAACAAGATTTACGGCTATTTGTAAAATAATACAAACTTTAATACATCTAATCTTTTAGTAGGTGATGTTTATTAGGAATCTACAGATAAAAAACAATTAATTACTATTATACTCTCAGATCCACTTTACTGCCCATTGACTCACAATCAGAGCGACAACCTAGGAACATCAATCTGGCTTCGCCCGACCCCGACCAGGCTATGCAATCTGATGTGGAATTGCTGAAAAATTTACAAAGTTTGGGTTATTTGGATAATGATTGTTTTGCTATTTACCCACGATAGTTTAGTGCTTTATTCATTAGTTATATGCTAATTTACCAATTAATTACCATAAAAAATAATGAAAAACGTTCATCGAGGGAATATCGCATCCTGGATTTCTTCAATAAACATACTAGATTAAATGTATAAGTTATTTCCGACATTCATTACGGCATCCAATCATGTGCTAGTAGCAAAAGACGACTATATATTTTATTATTACTATCAACTGTCCATAGTGTCAACACTGTCAACTGTGTCGTTTTGCGTAATAGTTTGCGTATTCAAATTCTATAGTCTTTACTTATCTAAATTTGCATAATCTGTCTTCGGCATGCGTATACATTACAAAATTACAAAAAGCTCGAATGCGTTCACTTCGTACTTGCACGCCTATGTAAATGTATCTCTGGATTACAGACTGCGCCTAGGCACATGCTAACTTGGGAAGTTTGACAAATAACAGAGGAGCCAGACTAATCCAGAATCCAGAGGGGATGGAAAGGACCAAAAGACGACGTTACATTATCTAGTGCGCGACGACAACAACAACGAATCCTTATCACGTATAAAAAAGTCTATCCTGGTGTTATGTGGTAGGAAATAGAAAATACGAGACAGTTGTATAAAAATATTGAACATGATGAACTAGATTTAAGTTTGAAGCGGTGACAGTTTTAATAATTTTATTGAATGAATAATTTATCTGATGTCAGATGTGTGGGTGAACTTGGTTTTCATTGGAAGACACATATGAGCAAAATCGTTGTATTTGGATAAGTTTTAAAACTGATAACTCGATCGGTTACAGGTAGAGAGGATTGAGTTAACTAATATGGAGCATAGACATCTGGAAAGTTCCGGCGATAACTTTTTCTACGGTCTGTACGGAGGTCCGAGAACAAGGAGTGGTTATCAACAATGGTGTGAGGAAGTACGAGATTACAAGTTCCTGAAGGAGGTTAAAAATGAAAACGTAGTCCCTGCATGTGAAAGGTTTGAGGAGGTTGTGCGTGACCCGGAACCTTCAAAACCTTTAGAAGCGGATTTACTGATGGGATGTGCGAATCTTTTTGACCAGATTGACAGTAAGTAAACATCGTAATTTGCGTTAATTTCCCAAGTTAGCCAAACACTTAGAAATTGGACAGCTTATCAATATTTTTTGTGGAGAAATTAATGTTCAAAAACATATCGTACATACTAAAATCTTTTTCCATAGAACGCATCCAAGTAACTTTACGTGACGGAAGAATCATCGTTGGAACGCTTTTTAGTGTTGATCATTTCTCAAATCTGACTTTGCGTGATTCTGTGGAGCGTATCGTTGTAGGAAAGGAGTATGGAGATATTCATCGTGGTTTATTTCTGATTAGGGGTGACAACCTTGTTCTTATCGGCGAAATGGTAATTTTGTATTAAACTTATAATGCTTAAAAAATGTTTAGTCTTTTGACGCATTAATAATAAAATAATAATACAACGTGTCAATATGATAGAATGAGAAGAAAGAGGAAGAAATGGAACGCGTGCTCCGCAAGGTTCCAATACAGGAGATTCTGAGTGCTCAAAAGGTTGAGCAAGAGTGCGTAAAAGCCAAGCAGTCAAGATATTCCGAAGCTTTGAAACGTCGAGGAATGTATTGCTCTCGTCAATTTGAAGAGGATTTTTAGAACTGTGCTTCTTTTCTTATAGTTACAGCTGGACACTTGTTTTGATATTATTTTATGATATGATTAGATGTATGTAGTTTTTCTGAAATACGAACTGACGAATGGAAAACGACAATAAGTTTAGTATATGCCTGGATGTAGACTGAAATTGGAAACACTGTGAAGCCTGTAATAAATAAATATCTTAATATTTAGTAATTAGCTTAGCAGCCAATTTCATTTGTGTGTGCAACGGCATTGAACATGCTACGGACTGACATTGCAGTATTTATTGTTTGGTGTTTGAAACTGTTGTTGTAAGGCTACGAGGCTACCTCTATTCCAAATTCCAAACCTTGCATTTTTATTGTACGCCACTAAAAGGAAGTCTTGTGGACAGTATGCGCAGTAATATTTTTTTGGGTAGATTAGAAGATGCCTTTCATCCAAACTGTCCATGAGATTTTCCACTATACCAAATAGAGCATCATGATTGATTAGCATTATATTATGGATAGTTAGCACCATAGAATAATAATACTCTACGGTATAATATACTCACAACGTGTTAAGTTTCTAACGTAACTTGCCTAGCGGTGAGGTGAGCCCAACTGACAACGATACAAAGTTGTGCCATGTAGGGATGTAGGATAAAGTGTAACACAGAGAATTAAATTCTGAGTAAAGCAGTATTCATGAAAAAAAATCATTGAATTCACGTTTTTTCTGTAAGTTTTGGCTGATTTTTTGTATAAACTTTGTGTAATAATGGATGAGCTATTCGACCCGAATGATGACTTAGATAGTGAATCTTCCACAACAATTGGCGATAACAGGGAGGAATATATTTCAATTCCATCTAAACTCAAGTGCACGCAGGTACTGGCATCGTACCAAGCAGACGTTCCTCCAATTTACAGAGCAAAGAAAAATGCAGATCTTTATTCTAGGTTTTAACTGTTTAAGTTTAAACTTACAGTCGTAAAAAATCAATTAGTTAGTCAGTTAGTTAGTCAAACAATAACTGAGTGCTTGATACATATTTATTCTACGCTAGAGGCGCATTAAAGCAAAATAAAATAGCTCAAATACAAGCATTAACAACTCGACCGAGAAGCGTAGTGCCTCCAGGAGCATTAAATACATGGAGAAATGTGACCCCCGACACAAAATTACCTGATCTTAGACACAAGGCTCAAGGAAAAATCTATTATACTAGAGGACAGCTCTGTAAAAAGGTGCACAAAGAGGAAAAATTGTCCATTGATTACAAATACATCTGTGCCATGAAAGTAGTCGATAAAATTTTCGAATCCATTTTCAGCTTAATAAGGACAAACCCGAGTTTGACTTGAGCGATCCATTAAATAAAAGAAAAATTCTTGATAACCAACGTTATTCAGCTCTGCATGATCCTCATTGCAAATCCTACTTCAAGCAGTCAGGTGTGGTTAACCATTTGAAAAAACAACAGCTTATCAACGATCGTGGCGAGGTTCTCTGTGATATCCATGAATTTAATCAGTATCGATCTTATCTGGGCGAATTGTTTAATGACCAAGTTAAGCGGCGCATTGATGATAGCGTAAGATTGTGAAAAAGACTTGAAAGTTTAATGAATAAGTATAATACAAGTACGTAGGTAATTATTAGTAACTCCCTCAACACTTAGGAAGGAATGAAGGACCTTGAAAGAAATCTCAGCAAATCTATGTCTGCTCGGCAAAAGAAGCATCAACTGGATGAGCATAAGAACTATCAACTGCACCATATGAAAATGAATACTGCATTTAGGGAGGCTAAGCGGCAAAAGTGAGCAAAGTATAAATTACATTGCGCATTTATAACTTTTCGTCAATATCGATTTGTTTCAAACCGTGGTGATGTAGATACATCTCAAGTATTAAACTTTGGGGGAAGCGTTTGGTCGAAATCGAAGCTCACCGATCACAGAATCAATTAACCCGCATGGGAATGCACACCATAAAACATTGGAATGCTTACATGACTAGGCAAAAAGCAAATGATGCTGACGCTCAGAGAAAGAAGAATACTCTAAGCCGAATAGCTTATGCAGAAATTAAAAATGATTATGTAACAAAATATGACAAATTCGTCAGGCTGGCGTTGTTCGAGAGATACGTATGTTGGAATAGAAATAAATTATGTATAAGATACCTGCAGCTGATAAATTATTATGTTACAATGGAGGCATTTTTCAAATACCTTCCTAGAAAGCGGATAAATGTGCAGAACTGGTGGCTAGAGATGACCAGATAAATGACATGGAACTTTTAGTCGAAGAAACCTTAAAACGATCTAGAAGCATTTGGTTGAAAAACTATGATTCCTTCATTGCCACTTGTCGAGATAACCCAGGTAAATAATTTAAAACTTTCTACTCATGTCTTACTTGAACTGAGAACTTGTAAGTATGTAATGGATCCATATTACCTATAACTTGTAGTTAGCCAATATAAAGCTCAACTGGAGTTTGAAGCACGGCAAAAATATCTTAAAAGAAAATATTTCAATCTGTGGCTCAAGTTCATTGTTAAAAGAAGGAAAGAAAAACCTGACGAAGACCACACGAGTCTATTCAATATTGATAATCATATCAAACCATTTGTTGAAAACATGAAGGATATATCGGCATCAGATCTCGAACCAGGTACGTGTGTACAGATATAACAACAGTTTTAGATACATGCCATTGTTTGAAATACGATGATTTCATTTGGATATCACATATGTATCAAATTCATATGATTTGTAATCCCATTTCCCATGTATTCCTTGTTTATCTTTTGCATGCAATAATCTTCTTTTCGGCGTATTTTTTGGTAACAGACAATCATAAGGAAAGTGACGACGTTAATCATAAGAAAAAGAAACGCAACAAAATTGCCGATTTAGTCAAAGTCTTCCCAGATCTAGATAAAAGGGTGGTGAGTAATCATCACACAAGTAATCATCACACAAGTAATCATCACAAGTGCAATGAAAATGATGAAAATCATGGAGAAGATAGTCACCACAAGAAAGCAAACCCAAACAAGCAGGGAGATGGTGACGGACATGAAGCTGATGTAGATGAGGCAGATGAATATATTGATAAAGTTGTAGCTAGATATAAGCTTGAGCAGGAGGTTCTTAAGGAAAAACTCCGGCGGAAATCCCCTACCATTCATAGTCGTCGCACAATTGCGAGTATGATGCATGCGCATGAGGAGGATAAGGATAACATTCAACTAGATGATGATCAGGAAGAACAAATCGAACTGATTAATACACTCCAAGATGTAAATGACGTACAAAAAGGCAAAGGATGGAAAACTTTGCGTTTTTGAGAATTGAATACATATAGATTAGGAATGTTTATTATTGCGTGAGATTCGAAAGTTTTTGTGATAAATATGGTTAAGTAACTTAATTAGGTATTACTTTTGCTGGCATGTTGTAAACCAATAAAAAATTAGCTTGGTGGAACACTTGCAGCTATCGGGGACATTGTTGTAGCTGTATCAGTTGTACTGGTTCCTTGTGAGGAAGATGGAAGGCTGGTGCTAGTGGTGGTGGTTGCTGAAGATTCTGTTCCACTAGTATTAATAGACTCTGTAGTGGAACTTGTGTCCTTTTTCTCACATGGGAATACATTTCGTTTAAAGAAAAACCCGGGATCAGTTTTATTATTTGTGTTAACAAGAAGAATATTTCCTCTGGGGTAGTATGCCGCAACAACAACAGTTTTGGAGCCGGATTGGAACAATCCAACTCCAAGCTGTGATGTTTGATTCCAAAGCATTTGAGAAAACGCAGTTGGTTTAGGATGCTCAAAATCATAGTATTTTGAACTTTTATTCCAGCTTTTGAATGCAAGCTCGACTGCTTCTTCAGGTTTTACTGCTGCACCGCCAGACACCCGGTAAATATTTTCAGCGTATCTTCTCTTACCAGGAGTAACTTCAAGCGTTGTTTGGTTTATCGCTTTTTCTGCCCACTCTTGTGCAATTTGATTCAACTAAGGAGAGAAAAATGTACACATTGTATTGAACATTCTATGAACTTAAACTGAAACATCCTGATCAATGTCATGCATTTACCGTGGCATTCAGCTTGATAGGTTGGGATTTGTGCTTTCTTCTCAGAGTATTGTGAAGTTCCAAACCTTTCATTTGGAAATCTATGTGCAAAATTCAAAACACAGTTGAACATTTCAGTTTTTAAATTATTTGTATATGTGTATTATCATTCTCTTTCAAAGTTACCTGTAAAACTTCCAAGTTCCTCAGGTGATGTCGTGCTGGAATTACCAGTAGCGGGTGATGTCGTGCTGGAATTATCAGTAGCGGGTGATGTCGTGCTGGAATTACCAGTAGCGGGTGATGTCGTGCTGGAATCACCAGTATGGGGCGATGTTGTTTGCCCGGTCTGACCCGTTGCTCCGACGGAACTTGAAGTACTGCTTTCTCCATTGCTTCCACTGTTAGCTTCCACTGGGCCTACTACCTTCACACCGCCGCCCGAGGTGGGTGAAGCTTCAGTTGGAGCAGTTTTTCCATTATTAGAAGCAGTGGTTAATGACGACTCCACTGGGGGCATTGTAGTTGTTTCCACTGTTCCTCCACTCTTTTGATCGGTTCCTGAGTTTATTGCTGTTAAATTGAGATCTTTAGATTGTCGATTCGAATCTTGTGGAGGTAGGGTACTCACACCATTTTCTTGTTCCAATCCAGCAGAAGGTGATGTGGTTGCTACTGGAAGTTGAGATGAATTAGACTCAAAATTCGATGGTGTTGTAGAGTCTACTCCCGCAGAAGATGAAACATTGTTAGAACTTGAACCAGATGAATTACTGTTACTGCTAGGTACAACAGTGGTAGAGGATGTGCCCACAGAATCAGAAGTGGTGTTACCGTTAGTTTCAGAAATGGTGTTTGAGGTACTACTACTGCCCACTGATCCTGTCACGGTCGTACCTTCTTGAGGTGCTACAGTTGAGGAACTAGTATCAGTTGTAGAAGTTGCATTTGTACCATCAATGAAAGAACCGGAAGCTCCCACATTGGGCTCTAGAGTGGTTAGGCTGGATTCAGGGGAGATGGGCAATGAACTTCCGCCAGGGGCCGCAGTTACAGGGGTACTTTCGGATGACTTCGTTGATGAGGCGCTTTCCAATGCTGGACTAGGTGAACTACTGCCATCAGACCCCTGTGTTGATGAGTTACCTGCTGATAAGTCAGTGGAGGAACCAGATCCAGTATTCGAAATTGACGTTGAAGAGCCAGTATTTGATGCTGGTGTTGCTGACCCTCCATCCAGTTCCTGAGTTGTTAAGCTAGCATTTGAAGAGGGAGATAAGAGTTTGCCATCAGGAACGGGGGTTAACAAGTTGGGGGATGCAGATGATGATCCACCCTCAGGGGCTTCAGTGACGGAACCACCTTCAGAAGCAGGAGATGATGAGCCACTTGCCGACATTGTGGAGTTACTTTCGGACGCAGGAGTTGATGAGCCAATTGCAGGTGCTGTGGAGTTACTTTCGGACACAGGAGTTGATGAGCCAATTGCAGGTACTGTGGAGTTACTTTCGGACGCAGGAATTGATGAGCCAATTGCAGGTATTGTGGAGTTACTTTCGGACGCAGGAGTTGATGAGCCAATTGCAGGTGTTGTGGAGTTACTTTCGGACGCAGGAGTTGATGAGTCACTTGCAGGTGCTGCTGTAGATGAGGCACCGTCTGGGAATCCAGTTGCTGAACCGCTTTGCGGAGTTGAGGAGTCCACTTGGGTGGAAGGAATTGACGAAGCAACTTCAGAGGCGGGAGTTGTGGAACCGCCATCGGAAGCAGAAGTTGATGAACCACCTGTGGGTGTTGTGGAGTTACTTTCTGAGGCTATAGGTGACAAATCTTCTTTGGGGGCGGCCTGTGATGAACCACTTTCAGGTGCTGATGTAGATGAATTACCGTCTGGGACTCCAGGTGCTGATGTAGATGAATTACCGTCTGGGACTCCAGGTGCTGATGTAGATGAATTACCGTC
>JAHZNA010001886.1:0-12879 GCA_027743935.1 Sinodicranocentrus sp. ZH6
TTTAAAAGCGATTCCAGGGTTTGGATTATACCTGGAAGGCACTAAAACATTGAATTTTGTTCTTTTTTGGTTGGTTAGGTTAGGTTAGGATATAACATAACTTAAGATACTCAGAATTTTATTCCTGTTCCAGCGTATGTCAGAGTAATCCATCGTATTTCAGAGTGTAACGGTGTTTATTTATTATAATTACACATATATGTATGGTAAAATTTTCGTAGGAGACAGCATGCCAGAACTTTCGAGGTATTTCGTTAAGAGACAGCATAGGGAAAACTACATGGGTAGGAAAAGCACCCCGAAAGGTGCAATCCAACCCCTAGCTGTACACCATACACAATTTTAAAAATAATCGAAAAATTGTAAACATGTGAAAGTGTGTGATTATTGTGCAAAACAAACTAACCACTTGTTTTTCATCATACAATGCTTCTTCTAGCTTTTCCATGTATGATTTATCAATTTTCGCCATGCTGGTAGCTGATCTGAATCTATTACTTTTGACTTTTTGACGGTGACTGGTGGATTGAGCTCGAACACTTTCTTGTAAATTTGAACACTTAAGACTTTGCCGTCAATTGGGGAACTGACAGTTATTGCAGACAGTTATTTCACAATACAACTGTATTACTTATAATGCATTTATTTAATTATGTAATCTTTGAAGTTTTTTTTCCTAATTAGAATGGTGCCCATTTATATTGAATATTATTCATTTATTTCTTTGTCCTACAATGCAATAAGCATGCGATGAGAATTGAAGGGAAACAGAAAACATCAACACAAACTTATGCACACACTTCACAGACGACACAGAGCTCCCGCGCCCCGACAAAATAATCGCTCCTTCTATAAATTTATAATTCATGCAATTCGGCAATCTTCACTGGAACGGAATGTATGTCTGATCGTCCGTAAGCTGGGTACTCTTTCAAACCCTAACAAAATCACTACCGCTAAACAACATAACTAAATTTTAACATAATTAAATGCTATCATCCGCTGTGACCGTGTTTAATTCTTCAAATATAACTAAATTTATTCAAGTGGTTTTTTTCCAGAAAATTCGCACGAGGATCGCTACAAATGCCCATCTGTAAAATGTCCTGAAAAACGAAAAACATGACTAACAATAGTTGGTGGTACAAAAACCAGAGTTTAATTCTTATCACGAATTTATTATAAACAACTGTTATTTAGAGCTCCAGTCAGTCAGTATTTCAATTTCAGTTTCAAAAGTAATTTAGAACGCCTAACTGATATGTTAAGAAATTAGTAGACATTTGGGCAAATAGAATATGGGCTTGAAAGTACTTTGCCGCAAATGACCTTGGTACAACGTAGTAGTTCAAATTAGGGCTGCCGGTTACCGGTTATGTTTACTAACCGTAATTTCGGTTACGTTTAGGAGGAAAACCGTAAACATAACCGAAAATCGGTTACATTTACTATCCGAAACCGTAAATCGGTTACGGTTAGTAACTCTAAAAACGGATCCAAAAACGCGGTTTCGGTTGCAAGCGTACATTTTCGCCTAAAAGTGGCATTTTACGTTTTCTATTACTATATATCATTTAATGACAATATGTATGCGAAAATTCGAAAGTTTTGACAACCTTTGCCCGATCAAATACATCAAGTACAAAAAAACGAAAATTTACAAATTAAAATGATATTTAAAGGACGCTAAGAAACTTTTTCCCCTTAATGTGATTGCGGCACCCGAACAATATTATAAGATTAAAGAAGCAATATCATAAGCGGTTTCTCTTTTAACAGGACTTAAATTAAAAGTTTGATAACCGCTAAACAAAACCGTAACCGCCGGTTTTTCGTTTAGGTTACGTTTTCTAACGGAGAAATGGTTTACGTTTACAACTGGTAACCGAACCGTAACCGAAAACGTAAACTGGGAAATAAACGGCGACTAACCGGTTTGTAACCGATAACCGCGGCAGCCCTACTTCAAATTACTAATTACTACACAAGTTCTTACACTGGGACTTAAATTGTAGGTCAAAATTCCCAATTTTAAAATAATCAATTTACTGAAATCAGGATTATCGTGGTCAACTCATCAAATCATTAGCATGAAGGGGCAGTATATGGGGCAGCATCTGGTTCCCAGTCGTCACCTAGGTGTTGAAATTCTACGAAAAACGTTGGTTTTCCAGGCTTCAAAGACATAACCTTCTGTAGATATCGTCGGGTACAATTACAAATTTAAGTCAACAATGAATCTGAAATTCTGAATGACATTCAGCCACACATATCATATCATACATCATATCATATAATACACACACACGGTTACTCGTGACCCGTGCGTCTAAAAACTAATTAAACCGGGAAAATCTAAAAACTGTTAAAAGTCCCTACGTTTTAATGTGATATAGTAAATATATTTTGGGTTGGGTTCGGGCGACGTGCGAAATACTAACTATTACTTCTAACGATAAGTAAGTAATTACTAGTTAATTACGGTTTCGTTTCGAAAATTTAAAAGTAGAAAACTTTTAGTAAAACCGTAGTAGAAATTGTAGAAATTTTGGCATATTGACACGATTTTGGGACATACATACATCCAAGGAACGGGTTTTGAAAACTTAAGTTTGAAAAAGATGGGAGAGAAAACTTTTCTGCTGATTTCCTTTGAGTGCCTGGGAGTGTGGAGAAGACATTTTACACACATACTAGTACCTGACATAGAAGAAAGGGTTGTGTGTGCAGGGGATGTCAAACCCAAAACAGGGTCGTGTAGTATGTGTGTTTAGTTCTATTCTGTAAATTCTGTTTAGATTAGACCAAAATAAATACATAGTTGAAGTTGAGTTGAGTGATATGATAAATATATACCTTGCCTTGCGAGGAGTCTTCAAAAAGAAAAAAGAACTTTAAGTAAGAAAGAACACAAATTTAAAAATTAACCGAAAAGACCGAATATAAACGTAAGTTCCTAATTTGATAATATATATATAGGTATAGATTCGTTTCCATATCTGACCTGACACATCTTAGGAAACCTACCAGCGACCGTAATTGCATAAGATAAGATGTAAAAAGAACAAAAAGGATTATTTACGTAAGCATTGATTATCGACGGAACCTGGAAGTGAGTGGGAATTTAATACGTATGTATATATTGTTTTGAGTACGGACGACAATAAATGAATGAAGTAAACATAGTCACCTCCAACTTAATCATGCATCATATTTAAGATATAAACAATGCATATAATATTGGTCATACATCATAGGCCTGCAGAATATTTATATAACTATTAGCTCGTTGCCTGAGACGTCGCCCGATCCCGATACCTTAATCTAACCGTCAGGTGTCAGGGAGTCGTAAAATGTACATTCAATTGTTATCAAAAACAGATAGTCAATAGTAAACAAGGAGTCAATTTTATGAAAAGCTTCGTATAGTATATGGTATTAAGTTTAAGTTATCAAAAACAATATAAAGCAAATGCTCCAGATATATTACATGACTACATAATTTCTCAAGGTGGGACATTCAGTCATCAGTCAACAGTCAAGTGGAGGAAGCTCATAGCATAGATAAAGTTTCTAGTTTTGGCTATTCGGGTTTTGGCAATTTACTGATGACTGAATATCATAGTATACGTTTCGCATGTGACGGTTGGTTGTTGGCTGATAGTTTTCTCACTCCCACATTTCATAAATTCGTCACATCACATTCCTCTTTCAATTCCCAACGTCACATTCCCATTCCCACTGCCAAAATTTTAAATACATATCACAATCTCGTATGTCTTACCTAAACCTTATTTCCATGTATGGTTCCTTACATTACATTCCCTATTCACTTTTACTCTAGTCTCATTCCTCACTTAACTAAATTTAGTAAATATACCTGAAATTGGGAAATGTGACATATCACCTGTACATGAAACCGGGATCGTGAAATAGGACGGACAGGAGTAGGACTATATGATGTACATGTACTTAATGAGTGGGAAGGGAATGTGACGTGACATTAGAAATGTAAAAGGAAATGTCAAATGTGACGCTGGGCTGGGGGGTTGGGAAGTGATGTAGGGAGATTATGGGAATGTGTGAAGAGTGTGATTGTGATAGTGATATGATTATGTCCTAACAATAGGTTGTAAGTAAACCAGCACTGGTCAGCTAACATCCAATCAAGGTGAAAGACCCCTACAATGTACAACTTATGATTTAAGGATTAAGGACACGTGCCAAAAACTCGATGAGAATTCAAATATTACAAATTACAAATTATGATTTTTGCACATTTTCCATCTACTTGATTGATTAGTTTTATTGTCTGACTATTCAGTTATAAACTGTGACTGTTCTCCCTTATCTAGCTGGGTGCGGATATAAATTCTGGCGACGGAATCCATTTATGAATTAATTTAAGTTTTAAGTGCACGAATGAGTGTTCGTGTTCGGAAACTAAAAATTAGTGAAAAATTGACAGTTTGACAGCAATTGTTGTAAAATATCTAGAATGGCTTTCGTTCTTGTTTGTTCATAAAATGAAACTCGTCAATTTATTAAATTACAGGTGAAGGACCCAACCGACTCGACAATTTTTTTTAACTTTCGTCAATAACAAAACGGATGTGTATGCAGATTCTACGTGAATGCTGTATGTAATAAACGCTTCAAATCAAAGGAAACACTGGCTGAACACGTACTTACTACTTGTCTTGTGTTGTCTCGGCATGAACCTTGACCAGTATGTTGTGAGTTGTGACGGTTTTCACTTTCAGCGCAATATCATTTGCCGTTCACCTCTGGTGTCTGGGGTTTATTTCCGTTTTACAACTTAACTAAAAAAATAGGATCAGTAACGTTAACAAGACAAACGTTTAAGCAATATCAATATCCTTTTTACACACAACGTATTAAGTGGCAGCAACGACGAAATCGTAACATTCATCTTCATCCCAACTTTTCCTCTGATTTTAAACTAAACAGTGGGCTTGTACTTTCGAGTGTCCATACTTAATTCTTGTTAAGTTATGTCACATTCACAAACATCTTCAGAGAAAATGCCTCCACCACCCACTTCTCCATCGCCTCCTCCCATTGTGCATCATCACCCTCTCACTCCATCCTCATCGACATCTGGAATATCTTTAATAACATCTGGAAGTTGTGGCGGTGGGAGTGGGGCAGCAGCAATGGTTGCTAACGAAGCTGAAGGTGATGAAGCAGTTCAGGCTACTAATGATGACGCATCGGTGTGCAAGAGATCGGCAGTGCAACTGGGATATTGGAACGATCCATTTTTACAGTATTTCATGAGAGGCCCAATTGTTAGAAAAGCACCAGAGATAAATCGTGGCTATTTCGCAAGAACATTTGGAATTTATAAACTGATACTCAAAACGTTGGAACAGATAGCCACCTCGGACGTAGTAAGCTATATATATGAAGTTTTTATTTAACAATAAAAGTCAGTTCATGTGTTTGATTCGATTCATTCCCCTTTTAACTGCCATCCTTAAGTTTTGAATCCTAAAACTAAACAGTCACGTTTGGTTCACAAACGCACTTCCGTGACGTTGCCTGTGAATATTTTTTAAATCGTATTTTTTACACAGGTGTATATTCCTAAGGGTGATGGTAACCGAAGTCGTAGCAATTCCGTATGCGAGACCGAAGTCCAGATTATTAACTTGGGTTGTGGATTCGACACGTTATATTGGCGTCTAAAAAATGATAGAAATATTCGTGAACGGTGGAATAAAATCAGAATATCGTCTTTTGTGGACGTCGATTTTCCTTCTACTACGATGAAGAAAGTCCACTACATAAAAAATAACAAGGCCTTGCTGGCAGCTTTAAATAATGATGGTTAGTTACATTAAAAACGCTGTATTGATTTTTATTGACAATTGCCATAATAGGTTGCTTGTTTAAAAGCTATAATTTATTTTATTTTATTTGCAGATGGTGAAATCAGTATCAGTAAATTTGAATTAAATGCATTTGATTATCATATAATAGGAACGGATCTGCGAGACGTTACTCAGGTTTGTTATTTGAACCATTGTTTTGTAAACGTAAAATGTTAATCTGTTCCTTACAAGTATAATTCCTAAATATTGTAGATTGGATCCAAACTAGTGAGCTGTGGTATCAAGTTTGATCTTCCAACAATATTTTTGTCGGAATGTGTTTTAGTATATATGGACACAAAATCATCAGCAAACTTGCTAAGATGGACAAGTGAACACTTTAGAACGTCGTTGTTCGTTAATTATGAACAGGTACTAGCGATAAATTTCGTAAATATACGGCCGTAACTATACTACGCGCATATTTTTTAAAATAAATGTTTCCCAATTTCGAATTTCCCAACACGCTCTGTTCTCGCTATATTGGTTTTGCTACAGGACTATAAATAACTTGTGTTCTCCCCCATGTCTGAAGCTGTGTATACAATTAATTGTTTAACAAGCTTTGTTAAAAACTAACGTTCATGTTCGTTTATAGAAAGCTGTATTTATAGTTTCACTATTGCTAGTGGAACTTAGTTGACCCCCATTAAGTTATATCTATATATGTGTGTTCTTTGCAGGTCAACATGACGGATAGGTTTGCCGAAGTTATGCTTAACAATCTTACTATGCGTGGATGCCGACTGGCTGGTGTAGAATATTGTAAAGATCTCGCAACGCAAAAATCTCGGTAAGGCAGATAAAAAATCTTAGGCTATTCTTTCATTGTCCAATTGGTTTTAATCATAAGTTTTGATCTTTTTCCAACTACTAGACAGTTTAGAAATGGGATAGGATTAAAGTGGTTAATGAAATTTGGTTTTACTCTGTTAGGTTTACGGAAACTGGATGGTCAGGTGTGAAAGCGTGGACAATGAATGAAGTATACGCATCAATCCCAATGAAGGAGATCGAAAGAGTTGAAGCTATTGAAATGCTGGATGAACATGAGTTGCTAAAACAATTGTTTGATCACTACTGCATTGTGGTTGCGTATAATGATGCCACTACTCTCAGCTTGGACACTGTAGAGTTAATCGGTTAAAAGTATTGAAAGTTTATTAAATTAACCCTTGATGTCAATTAGTTCGGAATTAACTGAATGAAGGGAAGCTGACTTTTTTGTCAAATGGGTAATTTGCCGTCGACCATCAAAGTAACTTAACTACGGAAAACACATACCAACAAATTAGAATCCATTGATAAACGTATACCTCTGGTCAAGTACTTTCATCCGTGTTTATTTTTTAGAAAACGTCAAAAAGTAGTTTTTCGTAGTTAAGTTACTTTGGTCGACCATTGGTACTACCTTGTTATTGTAAGTAATTTTAAGTTTCACTAAGTGTGCTGTGAGATGTATAGTGTGTGTGAAGATATGATATGACCGAAATTATACAACTCAGTTAAGGTTATGTAGATCGCAATTATTTTTTCTCGAAAATATCGTTGTACTATTTTTATTCCAAAGAGTCCCGCAACCCAAAATTCTAATACACATTAAATTACTAATTCTTAAATCGCTGAATACGTTCTTAGGAGTAGTGAAGATCTATATTACGAAGCATTAAAAATGAGCAAAATGCCATTACTAAATTGTTTCTTCATTTTGAGCTCAATGAATTTACTTCTGAATGAACGTTGACTTCATGCAAAATGCAGAACAAAAACATCATTTTGTCATATCTAGGTGAGCAGGAACTGACCAGACAAAGTCAAGGCTAAAATACAAAATAACATTCATTTACCCTCATCCGTTCCGTATTATATTACTAAATTTTGTAGGGTTCCAGATTCATATTTGTGTGCAAGTAAGTTCATATTATGTTACACGTTTTGTGTAGATGTTTCGGTTACATACTTATATATTATATAACTAACTCATTTAAAACTTTGCGATCTAGTTTGTGATGTACCCGACGTAAATCCGACATGGCCTTTCAACCAGCCGTATAAAAATATTGAAATGAAATGAAAACCCACAAACGATTCCTCCTTATTTAATTTTCCTAAACTGATATAAAGTAATTTTATGGTGTACACAAGAGGTGAGGTGAAGTGGGCTAAGTTCATATTATAATGGAAATCCATGTTATTTTTTAATTATTTGGAGTACACTGAAAGTTTGGATTCCGTTTTCTGTTTTGTCCCCGTTCGCTTTTTAATTTTATGATCCGAATAAACAATATCCGCGGCACTTGACTGCACACTGCACGCTTACAGGGAAGTTTCTATTCGAGACATTGCAGATGTAACCGTGTTTGTGATATGATATGATCATTGATGATGATGACCCGAATAAATGCATACAAGAAATTCTGCTATAGTCCAACACATTGCAAAGATAGAAACGTGTTTGGAAGGAATTTTGATGTAGGGTTAATTCATTGTTCATAAGATACACCTATGTAATCTGTGCTGTTACGATTTATTACATAATCGTAATAACTTTATATCTAGCGGTAAACCATACTTAAGAAAGTTATATCTAAATGCGATGAATAAATAACCATGAAATTTGAGTTGGACATTAGAACTTGGAACTACAATTCGTTTGTTGTTAGTGATAGACACGTGACTTTTAATTTTTGAACGAATATTATAACTAAAATGCATATTAACAGAAAATTAACGTCATGGTGGAGTTATCTTTGACATTAAAGTCTCAAACTCTGGATAACAATACGATCTAAACTTGACACAATCATAAATTTTTGATACTAAATGCTTTTCTAAACTTTTGTAGGAAAAACTCCATAGTTGAACGGCGAGATTTTCCATGTCATATAAATAACTCCAGTTAACGATTTCGGAGAACAGGTCCATACTTAGTCTAGCCTATAATACAGTTAAATTATTTAGATACATGTTAACAACGGGTGAATATTTTCCATGAAATGCCGAAATGGCTGCCATTCAGTAAGTAAGATTTAGGTGAAATTTAATGCATACCTGCTTAGTCTTTTGATGCTGATCACCAAGAGCTTTGATTTTTGTCAGCAAATCGTTCAAAATTGCAGCCGCTAACGAATCAATCTCCTTAACAAATTGCTTCGCACAACCGTACAGGCTGTTATTGTTATCCACTTTTTATTATTAAGCCAATAAAAATCGAAATCAATAATTACTTGTCCTTTTTTAACTGATATACGTATTTTAAATCAAATAAGTATTTAAGCTTACCTCCGCTAAAGCAATAAGGATATTCTCCTTGAGCATAAGCGCCGAGTATTGAAAGAAATCTTAAATGTATCATCGGTGACGGCCATTGGATTGTGATTAAGGCTTTGAGCAAATATAGCATTGACTCTTTCGGATGATCTGGTACTGCCAGTAATGTGCTCAGCTAAAACGTAAATTAAAACAACTCGGAGTTAAAATACTGAGTATATGTATGCATGTTAATGTCAAAAAATTTTACAATACCAAGTTAAAATGACTAGTCGCTATCATAGACTTTATAGATGGTTTTATAAACATATCGTCGCCGACTTCAGTGCGAAATGTGAATAATACATAAACTTTCCTACCCTACCTACTACTGGAGTCAAGTTTTTCAAATACATATGTAAAAAAATGATCTTCATTCAACTTCAAAAAGAAATACACACATATTGGATTTAAAATCTAACGGATAATTGCGTTCATCAATATGACTTCTTGATATGTATACCTTGAAAGTTATTAGTTAGGCCAGATATTAAAATGCACTATGTATACGAATACGCAAAAACTCCACTGATTTCTAGCAAAGCGGAGTACGTAATATTATTAATAACTCGTCACTTAGATTATTTAGAACCAAATCAACTTCAATTAAACTTTTAAACTCACCAGGTTACTGACATATTCAATTATAAGTGGTTCACCAGGGTCTAAATCTTCGATTTCTTCACTCAATAACTTTATAGCGGCTTTCAAACATGCATCGCCTGTGAATAATAAAATTATTATTACTCTTTAAATTATAATATGCATATACATATTACACGTAGTAAATCGGCAACCATCATTTACCATATTCATTCTTAAATTGCAACTGAAAGTACAAACCTTGGCTGACGCAATGATTCGAATAAGCAATTTGACCCGTAAGCATGTACAATTGCAATTGATTGTAAGTGCTATCCAACGATGGAATAGTAATGAAGGCGTAGGCGATGCAAGCTGACAAGAATCCACGAGTTCGTTTGGTATGATGTCCTCGAACAACGGTTCCAACATGCATACCGAGCCGACAAACGCACTACAATAAAAACCAAAGCAATCACTCAGACAAAATAACATATATTAGTTGTTAAATTGTACAGATTGAAAGTATCGTAACTAGTGCCACTGCAAATGTAGCTAATTTTCTGCCGAAATAGGCCCTATCCAATAATCTGATTCAGCGCATCTTTGAAGCAAAAACATACATACATACATTCAGATTCAATGTCTACACTTCCTTAAATCTTAATTTATCACACCATACAACATTTGCTGGGGGTTTAAAAGTTTAAATACAAAATATATTAGATTTTCTATGTATATAATGATTGATGCTTTACTTTACAAGCACTAAATCACTCTTACTCATTTCATTTCTTCAAGAACAGATCTATGACGTTAATGAATTACTAGTTAGCTGTCCATAATTAAGCAAACAGGGAAACTAGTTACAGGTAAAATTCAATACCTCCAACTACAACCTACCTGAACAAGTTGAACCAAAACTGTATCTATGTTCATGAATGTGCCTCTGGCTTCGTCATAAAATTGCAACTGCTTCTCAAAATCTCCGCCATAATTAACGCTAAGAATAAATGTATTTATTAATCCACCAATTTGCTTAACTTCATCAACCGGGGTTAACGCACTGTAATAAACAGACATAAAATCATTGTATTAAAAAATTACTTAACGATAAACACAATAATGCGTCTTGCTCTACTATCGTTATGTACCAACGGAATTTGTATTTAAACCCAAATGACGTAGCATGTAACTGTAAATTATTGCCACTTTCGCAAGAAACTTTTGGAAATATTCAAACATTATCGCGTGAATAAATAATTACTTTGCTTAATTTCTTTTGTCAGGCTGATAAAAGCATTTCTTAGCATTTGTTATTTAAAGTCACAGACACGTGTACTTTTTAATTCCAATTCCAATGTAAACTGTGCCGTTTAGTTTGAAATACAAACTTCAAAGGTACTCTGTAAGAAGAAATATTTGGATTTCTCTTACTCCACGGAGTCATGAAGGATAGATGCTAGATGCATCAGGGTATTGATGATGATGGTGTCAGATAAAGATCCGGTATGTTTGGAGCCGTACGCCACAAGCACGCTTTTGGCTGACTCCGCATTTAGCATACTAACCATTTTTACAAATTTATTCTATAAATCAAAATTAAACATTATCAGCTAAAATACAATATACATTCAAAATAAAGCCTGGCTGCACTTTCTGGTGACTCGTAAAGTTGTGCGGTTAGGTAAAGATACATACAACTTTCTTAAACCTAACCATTAAAACTATTTGTTAGCAGGAACCAAGCTTGTTTCTTTTTAGTTAGCCTGAAAGTGCAACTCAGCCAAGTATACCTGGATTTTCATAGTTAAATCATACCTGTTTCAATAACTGTGTTAGTTCTTTCGAAAACGTTATTAGCTTTTCAACAATAGATGATAAATAAACGTGATGTTTCTCAGCACATCTCACAGAAATACGAACAGAAACATCATCTAGAAATTGTCCAACTATATCCATCTGTTTCATAATCATTATTAGAAAAACTCCCTTGATTTAAAATAAGTTGTTTGTAATTTGAATACAAAACATTACCCCGAAATACTTCAGGACGAATTCAGTCCAGACTTGACAAGTTTGAAGATATGCATCCCGCTTGGGTATTTTCTTGATTTGTGGCCATACCTTTGTCCAAACAGCTCTAGCTTGACTAGGTTGCAAATCTACAAGGATTAAACAGTGTCCCAAATTTCGAAGAATTTCGAATATATTTGTCTCCAGTGTCACACACATTTCAACTACACCAATACATTCTTCGCCAATAAATGACGGAGGAAATGTATTTAATACAGAGCTTGTCAGAACAGATTTCCAGCTGAAAGAAATAAAGATTAGCTAATAGAAAGAAGGAAATGGTAATCATTGGTGAATATAAGAAAGTATCTAAACTTACAATGGTGGAACATTGGAAACTAGTTGCATTGTGTAATGCAGGTGCTCTCCCCTATGAACTAAACATTGCAATATCCAATCCACAGCAGGAGTGAGCACACTCATGTAAGTTTCCATTGACACTTTGCCATTAACTAGGTGAGGAGAGTGTCTGAAATTGTCCAAGACCTGTGTAACACAAAAATTGTCTCAGTTATTTCATAGAATCTAGATGGTGCAACAACAATGAACTTCTCTCAATTTAAAATAAACTTGTTATTATAATATATAATAGTCTAGTGAGATTTATACATAAAAAGCAACAACGATTTACATTCGCAAGCCTGTAGACCTATTTGCTAAATCAAACTCGCACAATACTTGCACACATCATCTAGATTCTAGATAACACTGTTTAAATCACAATACTTACAAATTTAATTTACACTGAAAAACCTGTATATCCATCACTTTATGGATTATAGCTTTGCTTTTGATTAGTCAAGGAGGTTTGTATAGTTTAGTTTGGTTCGTATAATTGACTACTTTCAATGTGCTTTCATTCTGTATCTTTGGCATAGAAATTTTAAACCATTTAAAACAATCAGCTTTCTGATGTACATAGCTTGGAATAAACGCTTAAGGATTGAATAGAAAGAAGTTTCGCAGAAAATATTCTTTAAAAATGCAGAAGAATGATATAGTACAAGCTATATGT
>JAHZNA010001887.1:0-35672 GCA_027743935.1 Sinodicranocentrus sp. ZH6
GATTGGAACTAAACCGGTATAAATGATAAAACTTAACAACAATAGGTTTAAAAGCTGCAACTCCCATACTTTCGAGCTGTATTAAATACTAAAAATTCCTTTGTCTCGGAGTCAAAGATGAAGATTAGCATATTGTAAGTTCATTAAATGATTACAGACAATTGAAACATGGTGTTTGCGATCAAATCCAGGATAATCCTCTTTTTAATACGAAGTGATACGATATTTTTGTTAATTAAAGTACACGAGCTCTACTTTGCATTAAAATGTTTTACTCTACTTCATAGGATATTGTTTATAGAAGGTGGTTTGAAATAGGATATCGAACATCAAACAGGGTCAGTCTCGTATGCTTACACTTACAAACCCATCATAAAAACCCATTATCTTTTGCACCAAATCGACAATTTTGTGTCGACAAATTTTAATTTTAAAGCAATACAATAGTGCAATAACACCCTAATATTCTACATTTAAAATAGCAATGCATACAAAAATTGGGATACCAAACCAAACATTAACGTTTTGTTCATTCAAAAACACGCGTATACAAGAATTAATGCTTTTCGATATTGTTGTATCGTCTTTGGTGTCCCTACTCAGGTTAATTTGTGCCCAATTGTTCTTAAATTTAGCTAGTATGAAGTATAATACTTACAAATTTGACATTGTATAGTTCTTCCAACGATTATACCTACATTTATTTCGACTTTACAAGTGTTCTGAGACTCAGATCTGAGTGCCCTCAAGATCTGGGTTAAGGAACTCAACTTTAAGGAAGGGCGCAAGGCACAATAAGCATGAGGGCAGCTAAGTTAACGTTTCCGTAATATCGCGTGTTATTTGCATGTCTTCTGTGCATGTAACCTTCGTTGGCTTCGCTTCGGCTCGGTTGATGATGGGTTGATGTTGATGGGTACACTTTTATAGTTTTACCTTAATTCTAGCTATTCACTGTAATCCAAGATCCCTCTGCTAATTGCTAATTAACATTCATTCAACTAAAATACTATCAATCTGGTAAATTCTTAGAACTAGAATCTGGTACTAAAAATGTACTTTTATAACTAGAACCGATCGTCACTTAAAATGCTACAAAAGCAGAATTCTCTATTAAAAGATAATTAAACCTCTGCTGATTTTGATACAACTGTACTGTACAGGCTGTACAATATCAGTTCGATAATCGTGCTTCTTACTAATTGCCTAAAACCCCCAGAGAACTATTTCTCGAACTAATTTAAACGGATAAAAGTATTAAACATTTTTACTTAATTCAATTGACAATAATGTTCTTAATTGTTGTAAACAATACTATTTATGCAACGGAAATTGAGTAAACTGATTCCCTAACTGAATGTAAAGTTCGAGCTTCAATTCAATGAGAATACACACTGGACTTTAGTAATACACTTATCTAATAACTAATCTTAAAGAGTGAAGGGGGAGGATTATAAAGTAAATGACATGACATGAATGTGTAGGCATATATACAGATAGAAGTTCAATAGTCAAGGTATCATCCACAAATATAGCTTCTTGCGCATTGCGAATTACAATTCTGTCAATAATTGAGGTTTTTATTTCTGGGATTTCACACGACTTTCATAACCACACAGATATATCAAAACTACACACTACCTTCAACAAATAAAAAAGACCCTGCTAAGGTAAACCTCTGCTTACATAGTAAGGTTAGGTATGAACAATGATTCACTCATTATTGGTTGCACACAGCCTGCTCATCTTCTTTGAATTACGTAATTTGCATACAGTAGCATATATTTTACTTTTATAAGTTATCAATTAACTTTTTGTGAAACCCCGTGTAAAAAGCGATTCGATAAGGTGCATTATGGCTTAAACAAAATTACGTCCTACGTCATGTGAGTTAGCGATCGTGGGAAACGATTGAAACATCAGAGTAGACAATACGACTGTAACTTCTTTGTCCAATAATGAGCTAACGACACTGTGAAGGTATGCCGGTGTATTCACGTAGTTGTAAACAACTACATTAAATTCCGTGACTCTTATCGTTAACGGTATACTTTAAAATGCGCAATTTGACAGATGCATTGACATTTAATAACCATACACTTTATCTTTAACATGACCATGCATGTTACTTTTTATTTCAGTTTTGCAACTTACTAACTAATCACACTCTATTTTACAAGACATTATGAAATGGCATGAGTAATAGTAATGGCATGTCACTGCTCATGAAAAAATAGCAGACGACTTCAGTGAATTTTTGTCCCTTGAAAAGGTCATACAGCACAATTGGCATTGGAATAGAGTTTGACTTGTCACTCGTTCAGGTCTCAATTTTTAGAAGCATAATTGAAAAAGAGCAAAAAGTGGTCGATTTTTGGGAATTGTGTGCTTGAAGGATGTGTACATTCCTAAACAGTTTGGACACACAGGATACTTGGATATGTATGTCAAAATTATAACTAGTTTTCAAAATTCAGTTCATATATAGTTACAACCATTCGCCGCTGTCGCATCTCTTTACAAGCGGAAGTGGAATCTTACATTAGGCAGAGATGCCAATATACCCTTAGGCACATTTGAAAGGAAAAGGAACTCACCAAATTTCCGACTGTTTTATTTAGTAAATGGCAGTGTTGTGTCCTTCTTTTCGTGAAAGCTGAAGGTTTTATTTGTGCATGTTGAATTCAAAGATTTTGTATTCACGAATGTGAGCGTGTTCGTGATGGACATTTGTGAAGTGAAAAAGTGTTAAAGTGTTGTATACAGATGTGTAGCACGAAGTGTTGAAACCTGCTAAAATTCTCGTCACACTTCAATGAATTCCCTTTTTCAAATAAACGTGATTGCAAAAAAAATCTGTGAAAAATGGCGGTAATAACGACCTTTCTGGTTCACGTGTTGTGTTCAATAGTTTCCTGTGATTTGAAAATGCCATATCCAGAGATTTCAGAGGATCAAGAAGTAAGCGCGTCGTCGTCGATATTTTCGGATGTTTTGATGTTGGAACCACATGTCGATACCAAATTCGGTGGGTTAGAGGGCTACATCATGAAAACAATTGGTGGTCGACGAATTTATGCTTTTGAAGGGATACCATATGCAGAGCCTCCCATAGGATTTTCCAGATTCAGGGTATGCTAATCATATCAAATATCACGCTAGAGCTTCCATTTCCAGAATATTGCAATTTTCGAGAGTTGTGCTAAAATAACTTATTGGAATCCTTTAACCTACATCAGCCAGCGATCCCTAAAGAACCTTGGGGAGGGATGAGAGACGCAAAAAAGCCTGGACCAGAATGTTTGCAGCTTAGTCCCCCTAAAGTACTAAGGGTTATTGGTAATGAAGGTATGTAGTTGACGAATAAATCAATCAATATCAATATTGTGAATAAGCTTCATAAATATTTTATATGACCATTTAAAACATAATTCTGGTATAACTGTCACGTTACTATATCCTTAGACTGCTTATATCTGAATGTGTATACACCTCAGGTAACTATTTTTCTAGATATTTTCGATTTATTTGCAATGCCAAAATATCTAAACACACCTGACCAAAATGCTGTTTATTGTTTTGCCCCATGGGACAAATTTAGATACCTTATATCGATCAAAACGGAAAACAAGTATTTTTTGAACCATTCCCAGTAATAATTTGGATTCACGGAGGTACCTTTTTCATTGATTTTGAAAACCTTAACTTTGAAATATGAATGTTGCAATATTTTTTACTTCGTGTGTAAACGCAGGTTCCTATTATTTCGGTAGTGGGGATGAAGTTGGTCCTGCGTATCTATTGGACAAAGATGCCATTTTGGTGACCTTCAATTATCGGCTTGGAGTTTTGGGTAAAACACATATAGTTTAAACAATACACACATACATGTACTTATTAGGATCACCTAATATAGTTGAATTAAAATAGGATTTTTGAGCACCGGAGACTATGCCAGTCCCGGCAACTACGGATTGAAAGACCAAGCCGAGGTAATTAAATGGGTTTACGAAAATATCCACAGCTTCGGTGGTGATCCAAACCGGATAAGCATAATGGGACACAGCAGTGGAGCAGCTTCAGCTCATTTGCATCTAATTGCTAACAAGACAACCCAATACTTCCAAACAGGAGCATCCTTTAGCGGTTCCGCGTTTACCCACTGGGCAATCAATTCCCCCGATCAGTCAAAGAGATTGACTGACACGTTGGCATTCCATGTCAATTGTAATCTCCCTGATACTGAAGCTATGGTTGAATGTTTGCGTCAGAAAAATCCAGTAGAGCTTGTCTATGCACAATACCGTCTACTTGTAAGCTTGTCATGAACAGTATTAGCTAGCCAGCAAAAATTGCTAAAATGCGAATCCACACAGTTATTTCAAAAATGGCTTTCTTTTCCAGGAATTCGCTCCCTTTCCTGTTACATTGTTTTCTCCCGTTATTGAAAAGCCAGATTTCACCGCGTATCTAACAAAAAAGCCAGACTCAGCTTATGCAAACAATGAAGTGGATAGAAAGCCTTGGATGTTCACAACCACATCTCAAGAGGGATACTTGGGAATCTTATGTAAGCAAAAAAGTGCATTGGTCTTAATTTCTAATCTAAACAACTTGCAATGCAATTTCTTCAGTTGATAAATAATTCATTATTCAATCTTTGCTAGTTCTTCAGAGTTTCTTTACCGAGGGAGTACTCAGGTCAAAATGGGATGAACTCGCTCCTATCTTCTTGGATTACAAATATACAGCCCATAACGTAACCGAAACTACAGATAAAATCTCGAGATTTTATTTTGGAGCCAATACCCCTCTCACCGTCTCACAAAGCAGAATTGCAGCAGTTCGTTTTACTACACTTATATCCTTTAGCAATTCATTAATAAATTATGCTAGAATTGACAAAGCGAATGCTAATGTTGCACTTTTGTTGTAGGCATTTGGAGATAGACTGTTTATGCCAGGTACTTCATTCTTATGTTTATTATAGTGATTTTTTTCTTGAGAGTCGTTTTTTATTTTACATACAATAGAAGTGATAAACTTATAAATACACAACAAGTTACAAGACTGTTTTATTCTTAGGAATCCATAAAGCAATTAAGGTGCATTCAAATATTGCTCCAACATACGCGTATGTGTTCGGGTATAAAGGCAAGTATAGTTTGGGAAGTTTGGTTGGAAGAAAACCGTCCGAATGGGGTAAGTTATATACTGACACATAGCCTTTAAACGTGGTGGTATATTTAGTTAAGGAATTAACGCATATTTTTATTTCATTAGGAACCCAGCACCAGGAAGATATGATGTACGTTTTTAATAATTCCCTCTACTACCCAGGGTTCAAACAGCAGGACACTGATGAACTGACTTTGTCCAATGTTATGACAAGTGTTATAACAAATTTCGTGGCTAAAGGGTAATTGTAAAAATAGAACTATTTACTGTTACATTTGAGCGTTAATTTTAATTCATTACAACAATAATCAATCTAAAAAAAACCTTGTAGGGAGCCACTGCTAACTCAGCCAAATAAAGTCAATGTTCGCATTTGGGATCCTGTGGATCCTTCCCATGTTCACTATCTTTTATTGAATAGAGATATCAGAATGATCCCAGAACCGTATAAGAAACGAATTAACTTTTGGTTGTTTATGGGGCTGAATGATCCAAAACTGACAAATCCATTGTACGATTTGGAAGTTTGATCAGTTAAATAGATACATACAAACCTTACCAATTGTTCATGTAATTCTGTGATGTTAGTCAGTAATAAATATTGTAGTATACACTGTAGTTGTTTTGACAAGCAATTTAGAAAGGTAAGTAAATACATATTTATTTATACATACGTAATATGTAAGCGAAAATATCAATAAACTTGTGTGAGATAAGACAGAAATTTTTGTATCTATAAATAAAATTAGCATTATAAAATTGTTTTACATCCTTTCTCATAAGACAGAACCTATTAGTACGTGTACTATTTTCTAATGGTCATTAAATGTAGTAAATATAAAGGAAAGGTGTGGTTGACAGTAGCCTATTTCAGCCTTATAAATAATTTCGACGATCCTTTCACAGATGAACTGATATCAAGCAATACATCATTGTTTTGTCGCATAATATAATAATTTTTTTGACAATTTAAGTCATAATAAGTTCAATGTATTCGCATAAATGATTCACAATCACTATCCGAAGCCTACAGCTTGCGACTTCATTAATATACTTGTACCTCCCTATCAGATGGGAAAGATTTGCAGGAAAGTCGCACACTGAAAATTTTTGTGAACTAGAAAGAGCTAACGATTTTTACTGTCAAGGCCAGAACAAAGGCTTGCTTTGTACTTAATGTACATACCACTGAAATATTAACTACTTCTTAACGAACTTAGCTTAGAGGAATAAATTTCCGCATTTACATGATTAACTTTTTGTGCTAGTTTTACTTTACTCATTAGAATTATGATCCAAACTGCGTGTCTTAGCATTATGACGTTATTGTCTGTGACTTTTTAGCGATGATGTTAACAGTCACCTTCCACAACTCTCAGTGTTAATTACATGAAAAACATATATACTGCATTTATATCGACTTTTTGATCCATTGGAAGCTTTACTTGGAAAAAACTTGAACTGAACTGGAAACAGATTCAGGTTTTTTCTTGCAAAAACGAGATGAGTACCTTGATTCTCGTTTTTTCTGTTTTCACTTTTAGGCAATATTTCATGCAATCAATGCCGTATCTTACATACTTTTTCCGAATCTCATTATATAATGTAGCAGCCCACCTACACGAATACACACCTATAGAATGCAATGTATGAATTCTTCTCAAAAATGCAAATGGTCTTGTTGTGGTCAACATCTCAGCATTTTTTATAAATTGTACTCCAGTTTTTTTCTGGAGACACAGGTCCATCAGGTTTGCGTTTGTATTGATACGTACATACGTCCGCATGACTTAGAAAGAATACAATTTCATTAGCTACTAACTTAACACACATAATGCGTCCAGCTCAGTCTATCCAGAGTTCACGGTTACAATTTATATCTACTACAACTAGTACCTGCCTCTAGCTCATGCTATTCAATGAAAGTAGAGATGAACAAAGCTAAAGCTTGGGCCTTGTTATTCTAAGTTTTTTTCCAGCCTTGTTTGCTCGCTTACTTGGTAAGAAGGTGTTACAAAGAAGCTCAAAATTTCCAGCTTTGCAGAATGTACTACTTGTCAAGATGTAAGATGAATGGATTTTTTTTATCAAACACAAAGAGGCATTTCACTTTTATAAGTTTGCCATTAGTTGAAAATAAAAGTCGTGGCTGACAGTGCTGTACTGGCTCCAGTTAAACAAAGCATTACTGGANATGGAATTTTTTTAATCAAACACAAAGAGGCATTTCACTTTTATAAGTTTGCCATTAGTTGAAAATAAAAGTCGTGGCTGACAGTGCTGTACTGGCTCCAGTTAAACAAAGCATTACTGGAACATCAAGTTTGGCTCTTCAGTTTTGAAGCCATTTCGAAATTTCCTAGACTCGTACACAATTTTTAAAATGGTTCTTATGATAGGTGTTTTCTTGTTTAATTTATTGTGCGGCTTGGTTCCGTGCGATCCTACGTTTCAAAAACCAGAAGTTCGATCTGTACCTTTGGATAAAGTTGAAATCACAAGGAATATTGCGAAGAGAAGTTTAGAGCCTATTGTGAAAGTGTCAAGTGGGATTGTTGAAGGTTATCGTATGAAATCAATGAGTGGACGAACGATATTTGCGTTTGAAGGTATTCCATACGGTGAGTCAACCGGTGGTAGCGGGCGGTGGAAAGTAAGTTCATTACATAAAAATTAAATTGGTACTAAAAAGGGAATTTTTAATTCGCACAGTAGACATGCTTTTCAAGGTTAGTCACAGATCACAGGATAATTTTTGTCCGACTAGCATTCACACTGAATGAATACGAAAGATGCTCATAGTTGTGTTTTGCAACTTGCAATGAGATTGATAACGCAGCGAAACAACTGTTTGACTGTCATTTTATTTAAACTTCAGCTAACGTATTAATCGTTGTAATACTTACAAAACGATATATTTATAAGTGCTTCTAAGGATCATCAAAAGATTTTCCATCGCTCAATCAGAAATTATATCCTGATAAGAAATTGGATATTTTTACTTTTAAACATGAAACAATTGGTCACACATAAATTGCAAATCTATTATGCTCATATATGACAGCAATTGCGCGTAAATTCATTGCATTTCAGCGCATATCTGTTTTCTGTCTGTTACATTTACAAATTAGCATATATCTAAAATTTAAATAAGTTTTATCGCTCCTCCTTTCGGTCCTTCCTTTGAAAATTTTCACAAATAAGCATGACGCTAATCTACACAAAAAGCTATTTATTGTCTGTGTGTATCATCAATATATCAAAAGTGCTGACTTCTGCTATGAATTATGTTAATAATTTTAAATAATTTTATGTTCTTAAATGCGAAAATTTATAAGCTCACTATATTGTTACATAAAGATTAACTTCTACATTTTTCAGGAGTCATTTAAAAGTAGGCGTAGGAAATTTTCGCGTCATTTTTACCTACAGGTAGTTGCATGAAGATTTATATTTCCCGTAAAACCTGAAGTCATTCTCAAGGATTTAAATGATAATGTTATATAATGCATGCAAATTTTAGCAAACTCAAACATCACTTTTGCAGTATTTTTTGCAATTTTTGACACTCTTTGATAAGTTTTGTGGAAAAACTTGCACAGGAAAATATTAGTATAATTAGGAAATCACGAGGGAGAATTCAGCACGCATTCAAATGGCTCCATTTGGGTATATTAATCGTCAAATTCTTCTCAACGAAATCTATTACGGCCAGAATAATTTTTTATGCAATTAAATACGTACGTACGCATTTTTAATAAAAACTATCAATTTTCTAATGCAAAGCATGGCTTTCGCACTGGAGCCTTTATTAAGAGTTCTTTAGTATCATTGAATCTGTATCCGAGTACGTTATAAATAACTATTATTTTTGATAATGAATATACAGCCTCCTGTTCCGAAACGGCCTTGGCGTGGTGTTCGACAAACAAAAAAACCTGGCCCTGATTGCTTACAATTTAGCCTTGCAAAGATGTTACGAGTCTACGGAAGCGAGGACTGCTTATATCTCAACGTTTTCACTTCTGACGTAATCACACTTTGTGCATAATTCACTACACATAGTTCCGAAGATATCAAATAAGAAGAAAAAAGAAAAGGAAAAAAATTATATTATATATTTCATATTTGTGCAGCTCCCGCATGCTAAGGAAAATTCGCGCCCTGTAGTGGTGTTTTTGCACGGAGGGTAATTAATGTTAACCGGTTTTTAATTGGTATTACGATTTACCTAATACCTAATGATGAGCAATTTAATGTAATTAGATCATTCCTGATGGGTTCAGGGTCGGAATACGGTCCATCGTACCTTTTAAATGAGGACGTAGTACTTGTCACATTGAACTATCGATTAGGAGTTTTGGGTAAACAATCGATAATGATGAACTTAAAATAAAAACGGATTGCATGATTCAATGGGTTTAGATTAAAGTGTCTCACATATCTTATGCATGTTTTAGGATTTCTGAGTACTGGGGACGAAGTTCTTCCTGGGAATTACGGCTTAAAGGATCAAGCCCTCGCAATGAAATGGGTGTATGACAATGTAGGCCACTTTGGTGGTAACCCCAAGAACATTTCTCTGTGGGGAAATTCTGCCGGAGGAGTTAGTGTCAATCTCCACATGATTTCGAATAAAACTAGAGAATACTTTACTACTGGGTTCTCATCTAGTGGAACAGCTTTCCAGAATTGGGCTGTCCAAGGCAAAGAGCGAATGACATACCTTGCGAACAGACTTGCCAAGACGTTCGGCTGCCGAAATGAGGATAGCAGAGCATTATTCAGATGCTTCAAACGAACGGATTCTAATGCTTTAGTTGCTGCACAGCTCGATTTATTCGTAAGCGAAGGAACAGGAATAGCTCATTGGATGATTGAAAATGATATTTCAAATCTTATATTAAATACATTGTCTAGGATTGGTTCCCTTTTCCGCCCGTGTTATTCTCACCTATAGTAGAACCCGAGCACCCCGACGCGTTCCTCACGATTTCTCCCACAGAAGCCTACAATACTGGAGCAGTAGCAAAGAAACCTTATGTAGTCGGCGTGACCAAAAATGAAGGGAAAACAGCAATGCTGCGTATTCAATATATATTTTAATTACTTGATTCATTTGAGAAATATTTCATACTCCTTTTGTTTGTTAACTTTTTTTATTTCATTTTTCTGCAGTATTACTCGTATTCATGAAAACAATACCATTACAGTACATGTGGAAACAGGTTGCTCCACATTATCTTTTCTATAATCATCTAGTTCACAACCCTGACGAAGTTACAAGACAAATTGAGAAGTTTTACCTTCATGGAAAATCTCCACGCGAGGGATCTTTAGATGACTTTGCTGATGTAGGCTTTAGTAAGATCTAAAAAAATCATCCCGGCAACTCCGATTTAATAAACTTTTTAATTATTTTGGTTAGATGAGTATGGATAGATATCTCATGCACGGGATTGTAACAGGACTTCAAGCTCATGTCAGTTTAAACGCTTCGTCTTATTTTTACTACTTTTCATTCTCCGAGGCGAACCATAATCTTGCAAACGTAATTGGATACAAATCGTCTAATTGGGGTAAGTTTTGTAAAGTTTAGCTTACTTAACAAATGCGTTAACATGTTAATTGCATAGCAAATATATGTATAATTATTTTAATGATTATTATGAATGTTTGCTCACTTCAGGTCCTGGTCATGCTGAGGTAATTTGAAGTTATAGCAAGAAAATACAGACTATTCACACAGATTCTCATAATTTATGTGTTTTTCCTTATAAAGGATATATTCTACTTTTTCAACGACTCGTTGACATACAATGGTCAAAAGGAAGCTGATCCAGATCATCAGCTCAGCTTAATCATGATTAATCTTCTTGTAAACTTTGCAGTAACAGGGTACGTTTTAGTTGTTCTTCTAGAAAATATACATGTACACAACTTTCCTGACAACGTTTAACATTTTTTATAATTGCACAGTGAGCCAAAGTACAGATCAGACTCTGGAGAGCTGTTAAGTATTTGGGAGCCTGTTCAAAACAGCAGTCAGCTCAAAGCTATTCAGTTCGACAAGGATGTAGAAATGATACCATTTCCAGACTACGCTATTCGTCGACTCAAATTCTGGGATTCTCTTAAATTACCAGATCTCAAACTCTGGTCGCCTCTATGAAAATGTTCTTAGGTATTAGTAAATTATCAGGTGAGAAATATTTATGACTGCTATTGTGCCATGATGAATGTTTCAGTGTTGATTATTTGAATAATTTTTACCCTTCTTTGGCTTACGCTTTATATGAAATTTTATTACTGTAATCATTTTAACTATAGAGTGTTTATCTATGTAATAAAGTAAATTGCGTGATTGCACACGATCCATGAAGTTGACGACGAATTTAAGGAAAGTTGTTGTTTTTACTCTACTTGACTCTACATATTGCATCCTTTGCCAACTTACAAATGCCTATATTAGATTATTTAGTTGCTTAATGCAGTCCCCTAAAGCTACGCAGCATGAAATCAATGGTTTTAACTTTGTTTACCTCTTCAATTATTTCAGCTGTCGTTTGATAATCATCCCTTAATGAAATCCCAAGCATATGCATGCACAGTTTACTGCAGAATTGAAAGTTTATTTGCATAATATATTAAACTAACTTTAACACTGATGTAATGATGTAAATGATAATATTAAATAAAATGGTTAGCACACAAAACGAGGAAATATGCATTTCTATGTTATTTTAGTAGTTTACGGAAGGGAAGCAAGTATTAAAACATTTTACTCTACTACTTCTTTAACTTTGAAGAAAACTTCTTGAAACCTGCATCAATGTTCCATTCAGATGTAATTTCGGGCGTAGCCCAATAAATATTTGTTCATTATCCAGAGGAGTACCGCCTACGATTAGTGATGGTGTTCAAAGGGTCGTTATACATTCTAAATTTACTGTGTGGTATCATCCCGTGTGAATACAAGTATCCCTTCCCAGATACATCTGTATCGGATTCGGTGGCTTTTCGTGATAGAGTGAATGTTGATTACGATTCTGAGCTATTGGAATTAAATAGTATAGACTGGAAAGGCGGTGGTAAAGATGAGTTATACAAGGACATGGATTATAACAAAACTCATCCCCTCATTGTTTACAGCTCAACTGGGAAAATTCGAGGGTATTGGATGAGGGTTGTTGGTGGACGTAAAATTAGGGCTTTTGAAGGAATTCCTTATGCCGAACCACCGTTGAGCGAAAAAAGATTTCAGGTTTGTTCATCTGTTCATCTGAGTCTGAATGGGCCAAACTTTATGCATATTTTTTTTAACCAGCATGTAATTGTAATCTTTAGGCTCCACTGCCGAAAACACCGTGGGTGGGAGTTTTGGAAGCTACTTTGAAAGGTCCGAAATGTCTGCAATACAATCAAATTGCTTTATCAAGGGTTATTGGCAGGTAAGATCTCTATCATTTTCTAAAAAAAAATGCATGTCACCAGTCACTATTCTTTAATTTATAACTTTTGTTGTCTTTCGTGTACCTCCACAGTGAGAATTGTTTGTATCTTAATATTTACACTCCAAAGGTAAAGTAGATGTTTAAAAAAAATTAATGAAACTTTTTTTCTATTCATTCATGCTCATGCTCCTGATTAAGTTTTTTTTCCTCGTTCGCATTCACAGCCTAGTCGAAACAAAACTTCTACCAAGAAATTTCCTGTGCTCATTTACCTTCATGGAGGAGGTAAATATTACAGCACAAACTGGATTAACTAATACTATACTAACTACTAACAATACTAACCGTACATTTCTCAAGCTAATTTATTTTTTTACTTCTTATGTTCTCATGTTGTTTTCTCAGCTTACCTAACTGGTAGTGGAAATGATTTTGGACCGGCATATTTATTACAGAGAAGTTTGATACTCGTCACTATCAACTATCGACTTGGAGTAATGGGTATAAAAATAATTTAGAACTTACATTACGTGAAACAGGAGTTTGATGGTAGAGAATTGAACAGTGCAGTTATAATTTTCACAGGCTTTTTATCTACATTGGATTCAGCAAGCCCAGGTATTTATTTAAATTGTAAAGTATGTGCCTTGTTTAAAAGGATCTTGACTAGTTGCAAATGTATCTTTTGAAGGGAATTATGGTCTCAAAGATCAAACTGAAGCTATAAACTGGGTGTATAACAATATTGCAAACTTCAGTGGTGATCCAGAAAAAGTAACATTAATGGGGGTATGAAACCAACGATTTAATGTATTGTACTTAACTTCATGTTATAAACCTTGTCAATTTTATAAGCTAAGCTTTAATGTATAACATGTTATATTAGCATGGTGCTGGGGGGTCAAGCGTTCACTTTCAAATGATATCATTCAGAGCCAGAGGAAAATTCAAAGCTGGAATTTCTATAAGCGGAAATGCTTTCAATCCATGGGCTATGCACACAAAGGAACAAGCACGAAATTTGACGAAAAACTTTGCAAATTCACTTCGTTGCCCTACTCATGGCAAAACTGTGGATACTGTGGCTTGTCTTCGAAAACAACGAGGGTCGGATTTGGTAAAAATGCAGATTTCATTCTTGGTAAGATTTCATTCTTATGTGATAATCAAGTCGGATAAAATTCGAAAGTTTACATTCAAAATAAGAACAAAAATTTTCAAGGATAAATGGCCTGTTCCGCTATCATTGTTTCGACCTGTGGTAGAAGAAGAGTATCAAATTGAACACGCATTCATGACAGAGACTCCGGAAGAGGCTTATCACAAAGGAATTGTGGATAAGGTTCCATGGGTTTGTGGTCAATCTGAAGACGAAGGGTATACGTTTCTGCTTTGTGAGTTAAAAATAGATACATATAGTTTGCTTATTTCGTTTTATTGCAACTACAACATACGTATTATTTTGCTTTGAAGCGCATGTTGCTCTCGGGACATTTCCTACACTTCGACAGCAATGGAATTCTCTGGCTTCAGATTTTTTGAATTACAACGATTTACCTGTGGATCAAGAAGAAATCACAAGACGGGTAAATTGGCTGTACTTTCGAAACATCAACCCAGCCACAGCGCCCCCTAAAATATTTAGCGACGTGAGTTTTATAAGATTTCTATGAATTAAAATGTATAAATTATGCATTTACAAAATGTGGTTTGCGGTACAATAATTTCCTTTATGGTTTAGGCGTTGGGCACGAGATTAATTCACACCGCGACTCATAAATCGCTGCAGGCCCATTCTCAACATGCGGAAACCTATGCTTTTATGTTTGGCTACAACGGGAAGTACAATTTAGCCACGGCTGCAGGAATTAAATCAACTGATTGGGGTACTCTTCTGATTTACTTTTATGACTCTACCCGAACACGATGCTGGTAATCTGTTTTTCTATCGTCTTTATAGGGGTCGGTCATGGCGAAATACTTGGGTATATTCTGAACAGCACAAATATGTATGCAGGCTTCCAGAAAAATGACTCTGAGCTGGTGCTCTCAAAGATTCTCGTAAATTTGATCTACAACTTTGTTGATGAACAGTAAGTTAATTTTGATTTCACTATTTTAGTTTATAATGTTGTGTTGTATACAATATGTGTATTTTGGTAATTATGTCATAGAACTCCAGGATTTACTACAGAAGAGGGTACATTTCATCTTTGGAATCCCATTACTGATCCTCGTAACATGTCATTTCTTCACATCGATAAAAAGATTAAAATGATACCCGAGCCGTATCTTCAGCAAATTTTATATTGGGAAAGTTTCGGACTGCCGGATGCTCTGCCACTGGCAAATTTTACCAACGAAATTGAAAATATCACCACGATTGATGAAAACTCAAAAGATTTTGTATCCACGGATGTCACCCGAACAGGAGCTAACGTACCTCGTGACCTTCGACCCCCACTTCCTCCTTCAACCGAAAATAATACTAGTTATGGATCATACTACAACGAGACAGAGGAGATTTCAAATGAGCTTACAAACTCCACTCTCGACAATCTCAACTCTACAATTTCAACAATTTCTCCAGATAACACAACCATGACCATAGAGTCTGATAAAAATATTACCCTTGCCGCAAATTCATCTTTTTCAAATGAAACTTCTACACAAATGTCAACTCCAGAATCAACAGCATCAGTTGAACCTACAGCTCTACCAATTAACTCAACAACAACATCTGCATCAACGAATGTAACCTCCCCTGTCCCTAGCGCAGTACTTCCCTCGCGGTGGCTTGCTCAAACTCAGGATGTAGACCTACTGCCAAAGCTACCTTCTACAACTGGCGCTCCTGAACCAGGCACCACTACATCTGCAACACCAAAAAATGCATCTGCAGATATTTTCTACAATTTATTCGATTCTAACAGATTTAACAGCAGTGGTCCACCGCCGGGAAACATGAGCCCAGGATTATCGATTCCAATTTTATCAAAGGATTCCGACTTCAATTTTGTCACGAGATCTAACATTACACGTCATTATTTAAATTCTGTTTTAGGTATTACGAAACGTGTCGGCGGGGAAGATAATTACACATCAGCAAACCCCGACGAGATAATGATAGCAGCAAGTAATGATCAGTATAACATGTACGAATGAATAAATCATTGTTTAGGGTTAGGCATTGGTAAAGATGTTTTTGTTACCCAATATTTTTAGAAATTTTTTCAGCATTAAATTTGAATATGAATGTAAACATATTATTGATGTTTAGTAAAGTCTGTTTAGTGTCCTGTCTCTTTCAAGGATGTGAAAGTGACATCTAAACTGTTTATTTGATTGTGCCAGACTTGTGGCAAAGGAAGAACAAAGTCTTGAGTCCTTGCCATTATGAGTTTGATGGCTTAAAGTACCAGACATGGAAAGTAAATTGCATACTTCATCATTTGAGTTTCACCGTAACTGATACAATGTTTATCTCACAAACTTTATCTATATAGGATTTACTCTCAATCTCACGCATCACATCACCTTCACCGCAATTAATGCTGTGAAGATTTATATGATGCGTGAGCTTTTGCGGTTCCCCTTCCCATTATTGTATTGGAACAATGTAGTTGATGAACTTTATAAGTAAAAAAATTAGATCGTTCAGTCGTGGGATGGTCTCAAAGATTAGAATGGATAATTTGTGCAGCTAGTGGTGTGTTGTGGTCTTACATAGTGTACATCACACATCCTAAGCGGAATTCTCAAGAAAATAAATTATGAAATACTGCACTCATTCAAACGTCTGCAGGAAATTAGGGAAACCATACAGTCATTGATACATCTAGTTCACCCCATCCCATACTAAATAAAAAATACTTAAATGAAAATTAGGTGAAAAATGCATAACAAGATTTGACAAATTAGCGCATGCATGGGTTTACGATGAAATAATCCAATCTGGTGCTCAGTGTTGTTCTGTTTCTGTCTCGAGAACTTTTGTACTTTATACTTGTAAAATTTAATGGGTTTAACATGGCATTGATAACTTCTGTGTTTCTCACTCAACTTCTCTGTCTACTAGGTATACAATAAACTACAAAACCTAATCGATTACCATACAAAATTAATTTAAATTGGTTTAAACGGATCTGGAATCGTCAATTGTATCAGTTCCATGTGATCCACAATATCAGGCACCTGACATCCGACCAAACTTACCAAATATAGAAGACTGTGCTGATTCCGGGGAAGAATTATCTCCTAAATCAGCGTCCGAGTTGAATAATGAATTTGTTGACAATCATCGGCTATCCTCATTTGATGTGCATACGGCAGTAAGTTCTCCACTTGATGAGTCAAGCCAATCTGGAAGTGAAATACCATTTGTGACAGTAAAAACAGGAGTAATAGAAGGATATAGGATACGTGTAGTAGGAGGTAGAAGAATCGACGCTTTTGAGGGGATTCCTTACGCTGAACCTCCATTGGGTCATCTAAGGTTTCGGGTAATCTATACATTCATTCGGTTTCGGTTAACAAAAAGTTCTTAAAATTTGTATTCCACTAAATTGTTGACTTTCCAAATTAGTCGCCAGTTGCGAAAGCACCGTGGAAGGGAATTCTTAAAGCAACACAATATGCTCCTGTGTGCATGCAGGTATATACATTTACATTTTTAACCAGCTTTCATGAAATTTTCTCAGTTTGAAATAACGCATTTGTCGTAATTCACACGAATGCAGTATACTGTTCCGCAAGTTTTCAGAACTATAGGGACAGAGGATTGCTTGTACTTAAATGTTTATACACCCAAGGTTATTATATTAAAATTAATAATTTCAACTCGCGGGATGTTGGACAAAAGAAGAAAACATTTAAGAAATATTATTATTTCATTTCAGATTCCAAATCCTTTGTCAGCGAATCTACCTATTATTGTCTTTATACACGGAGGTCTTTACCATTCTCAAAATCCTTTACTTCAGTTGATTAGTCAATTAGGTTATTTAATTCTGCAATTAATTTTTTAGGGGGTTACTTTTTCGGCAGCGCTGCCACTTACGGTCCAGCGTATTTCTTACAAAAAGATATTATTCTAGTCACTATTCAATATAGATTAGGGGTGTTAGGATTTTTAAGCACGGGAGATAGTGTAGTACCAGGTATGATATATTATTGACATTGACGTCGATTCAAGTGCTAAATTAATCATTATCATAGCATTTTCATTTTCCCTAAAAATGCACAGGAAATCAGGGTCTTAAAGATCAATCCCTTGCTTTAAAATGGGTTCACGAAAACATCCATGCCTTTGGGGGCGATGCCAGCCGTGTCACTATAATGGGCCAAAGTGCAGGTAAATTTGTAAACATCTAACGTATATATATATATATATATATATACAATATAGCACAGGATAGCAAGCCAATTTTTCGAACCAGGTTCTGCAGCTGTTCATTTACACATGCTATCCACATCTTCACGTCCATATTTCTCTGGAGCGGTTTCCCTAAGTGGGACAGCGTTCAATTACTGGTCGTTTTTTGATCAGTATCAAACACGGAATTTGACAAATTCTCTCGCCACGACTGTCGGTTGCCCAATCGAAGATTCTCATGAACTTGTGCAATGCTTACTGGAGAAAAATCCAGTGGAATTGGTAGCACAAACGCCAAAGTTTTTGGTAAAACTTTTATCATTCAAGTAGTCCTCACCTTCAAGTTGTGCGTTCACTTAAGATGTTGATTTTTCAATAAACTTAATTTAGGATGATTGGCCATACCCAGCTAACGCGTTCAAGCCATGTATTGAGGTTACCGAAGGAAATCCTGATCCATTTCTTACAGACTTCCCAGCAAATATTTATAAACGGAAGGAAGTTGCTAAAGTTCCTTGGGTAGTTACCACAGTCAGTGGAGAAGGCTATACTTTTCTTTTATGTATGCATTCCAATGAAAGTGTCTTCTACTTTTTCTCGTGCATGTGCTGTGAATTTGTTATCAGGGAAAAGTCATGCAAAATTTATTTTGTCAACAGTCCCTTTCGTGTCGTTTACATTTCCAAATCTCCAGAGAAATTGGTACAAGTTGGCTATTGACTTGATTGATGCAGAAAACCTGGATATCAATTTTGAACAAGTGATTAAAAGACTTACTCGTTTCTATTTTCGGAATACCATACCCGAAAAAGCCCCGATACGTACATACGCTCAAGTAAGACATACACATTTATGCATGCAATTTATATTTGTCATGATTGAGAAGATAATTGTTTTTGATTTCATATTGAGTAGATTGTAACTGACCGCATGTTTGTAACAGGTATAGTGTGAGCAACATTCATATCCATGTGTGGAATTTTTTTTTGAATGTACTATTAAATATGTTTCACTGATAATTATTATATTACAGGAATATATGAAGCAGCTAAGGCTCACGCTCAGATAGCTCCAACTTTTTCTTATTATTTTGACTTTAATGGTCAGTATAACCAAATTGTGAATTTTGGTTACCCAGCCTCAGAATGGGGTAGGATTGCGATTAAAGTTTCTTTAAACACGAGATCTTGAATTTTTTCCCTAAGTTAATTTGTCCTTTTTATTTTATTTTATTGCAGGCGTTGGACACACAGAAGGTAAGTTTGTATTCGTGTAAGCTAAAACATACTGTACGTTTCAATTTATTCTATTATTACAATAATTGTATCAAAATAATTTGCAGATGCGTTCTACATGTTTAATGCATCACGAGTATACAGTGGGTTTAAACTGGAGGATCCAGAATACGCTATCAGTCAACTACTAGTGAATGTACTTGCAAATTTTGCAGCAAAGGGGTACTGGTTTAATTGTTTTCACATTTAATTTGACATTTTAGCAACCTTATTCATTCATCTTCATTCATTCATCTTTTCAAAGGGCACCATTGCATACGGATTCTAATGGAAAAGATGTCGAAATCTGGAAGCCCCACAAGGACCCAAAAAATTTAAATTTTCTGGGAATAATGAAAAACTTCGTTGGAATGATTGGGGATCCATTCAGGAGGCAAATGCGTTTCTGGAGAAGTCTTCGATTGCCAGATGCCCCTGCAAATATTCAAGTGGCTGGTGAAAGTTCCTAGGCAATTAAAATCATATTTTTATAAAATTTTTGTGCAAACGAAAATGAGTTCTGTAATTTTTCCCAACTTCCGGAACTTCCAAACTATTATTATTGTTGTTGTTGCTCTCATGCATTAAGTTTGTACAAAATATAAACAAAATATAATTTATGCAAAATAAAAACAAAAAACAGTTCGATCGAAATACGCTTTATGTGGTATATGTATTTGTACGCACTTTTTTAAAACTTGTAAAACCAAACTTATCCTTAAAGGATCCATCAAACTTAGGAAAACCTACTCTTTCTTACCCATTTCCAACATGGGGCGACGTGTGAACAAAGTAAAAACAACTGAAAGGAAGTCGAATTGGATTTTTCAGATAAATGTGGAATGTAGGCAATCCCCTGTGTACATTTTATTTATCATTAAATCGATTGATTGTGAAATAATAATAATAATAGTCATATATGCTTTTTAAACTTTTTTTACAGTAAATTATAACGATAAACCTAAAATAGCATTTTTGTCTGGTCTGGAACGAAGTTATTTCCCAGAAGATCCTGGTGTCAGCAAGTTTGGAGTTGTATATCAGATTAATTTAGAAGATGATGTACCCCCGTGCACTTATAGCCCACCGGAAGACAAGATACAAAAACCTATTAGCCACAGAGGTTACGGGATAGGGGGACTGTGTGCACCTCGATTTGAACCACGAAGCAAGCATTTAAACTACCCATCGCCGGATCAGTATCAACCCGAAGTTGTAGAAGCAATCATACCACAGTTACCAGAACTTGATAGTTCACGCAAATCAAAACTCGCTTCAGCAAAACGACGAAAGGAAGCATTAGCCCTTAAAAAAGGACGCCAATGTTACATAGGATTCGGAACTTTATTAACGCAACCAAGATTTGGGAATCCTCCATCCTTTAACACGGCAGGGTATTTACTCATTCCGCTAAAATCTTTAGTTAACAGTGAATTAGCTCTTTGTAAACGAATTTTCTCAAAATATAGCGTTGGGGCTTACAATGTAACAAAACTAGATGCTCCACGATTGAAAATTAATTCGTCTTTCGGCCGGTCCCCCATCCGGTCTCAACAATCAACAGAGATAAGATGTATTTGGGGGGCTGACGAAAAGTGTATTGAATGCAATAAAATATTATATATTTCGGATCATTACCGTACACGATTCACAGTTAATGTCCCTCTACCGGAAACAAGAAGTCCTAACGAACTAGGAACCGATTTTCCCAGAGGAAGAACATTTGTTAATCTATGTAATGTTTGTTTCTACCGTGCGACCCAAGGTCATAGCAAAAATTGGCCGCAGAAAAAGGTACGATGGTTATTCAAGAAAGTGAGAACCTGTTCATCCATTCATGAGCATCAAGGAATGCCGGAAATTATTCACAGAGCGAATTGTAAAACAGTGCGAAGATTACAGCGAAAGGAGGCTATCATGTCAAAGCATTACCCCGACAGGGTTGAAGAGTCTTTGCCTGCTAAGACATATTAGGGCAATTGGCAGTGCAATTAGGTATTAAGAAAAGAGTACGTATAGAAAAAATAAAGATATTAGATTTATTGACGCAAATAGATATTGCAAACATTGCTCGTTCATAATGTTTTATTTGGCTTTGATGGATCATAGAACTCTTTCATATCATTATTCATTTTGTAATACATAATTGCAACGAAAGATGTAAGACTAGTGTAATGTATTAATGTATAGCATAGTACTCTAACAATAAGTTGTTAAACCAGATCCAGAGAATAAGTTAAAGCTCTTTTGTATTTACTTTCATTATGTCTGGAGCTTGAGGAATGAATTATTACAAATAAAGCTAATGAAGAGAGGAGTTGCTAGAGTTAGCCCATTAGTAAACACATTTTAGTAAATTTTAGTGACGCAATCAAGGGAAATGTACTTTCTTATTGAATTTGATTTGATTGCTCTATTTGCTCTCTGATTTTGTTTTGATAAGCCTCTTGCGCGTCATTGTTCTGTATCATCCTGATTGCAAAATAGTACAAGCTCCTTGTATCCTTCAATACTCTTATGATTTATTTTGCATGATTGTGGAAAAATTCTAATGGTTCTCAGCAAAGATCATGCTGATAGATAAGATCAATTTATATAAGCTTGGTAAGGTTAACGATTTCCAGTCTTTCACAATGCAATACCAATAACGTACATATTTGCAACTCAAATAAGTATCTGCTGGAATTCTTGTCTGTGTAAAGGGTGTTGAAACTTTATAGCTTTATTTCTATTTCGAAAATGCTCGCTTCACGTTGGAAATAAAAGTCGTTATCACGTAGATTGAGAAACGAAATCAGGAGGAGGAAAGTTTTATCGATAAATTTTTAAAATGGCAGCGATTCTTTTACCAGGTTTGATCCTAAACATCCTTTGTTCTTTGTTTACATGCCAGAGCAATCATTTAAATTTTGAAGTAGGGACAGTTGCCACGAAAATTGGAGTGATTCCTAACAGATTTTTTACTCTGCCAAGAATCGGATTTAATAAGAGAGCACTAGATCCATCGTTCAACTTTAACCCAAATAAGGTCAGTTATATTAACTACCAAAACACTTAAATCTTTTAATAATTACTGTGTGTAGAATGGTGTATGTCATGATGGAAAATATAAAATGTAACTTTGCAGATTTTTCCAAGAAAGAGAAGTTCTGATACATTCATTCATAGAAAAGGAAAATGAACCATGTTGAAGTTTAGCTGTGCAGAAATTAACAGTGCTTTATTTAATGAGTAAATAAGAAAGATTTATATGTTCATTCAAAATTATACCAATATAATGTACAAAAATTAAATTGATAAATAATGATGACAAATTGGGATGGATTGACAACTTCTGATATTTCTATATAACAGTAATATTTATATATAAGTATTTTAAGTTGACTTTTGATGAAATAAAGTAATTTTTATCTTTGAGTTTGAGTCTGGCTGGATGTCTTTTTATTTGTTCTTCTTAAACAATAATCTCTTTGAATGATGTATTAACTGCGTAAAAAGGATGAATTTCACGTGAGTTTCATTTTCCAATAACCTTGATTGTCCAGACGTAAGTGAAACCAAACAACTTTCAAATCACCTTTTGGAAAGAAATCCTGCAAACGCAATGTACACAAGAAGAGCAATAAAATGAAATGAAAGGCACAACTGCGTGCTTTAAATCAAAAGAAATGACTAACAATTAAATCGTTATTATATGCTGAACTGTAGTTTTCTTTAGTGTACATTATTTACGTACCAAGAGGCAAGATCGCTGTCATTAAGCTGGAAATGATGGACAGCGAACACATTAATTTGCATGACAAAATACTCAACTATTGTAGTACCGTGTAAATACATAGGGGTATAGATTTCATATCGATACTGAAAAATAGCGCAATCATGACTTGCACTTTTTTTATCAATAGGAAATATTTTGCACATAGTTCAAGTTCATATGATCTCATCACTTCATCAAATATTACTTGCAGAGTACAAAGGCACATTGTTAAGAAATAATAGTAGATTTGTAATGTTTGTGTGTGTGATTATATAATACACGTAGGTAGTTAAGATAAATTGTGAGACTTGTCATAAAATGACTAGTTAACAGATCGAATATTCTCGAACTCTATCCATTGTCGAATGTATAACTAATTGTAAGTAATCATTATACATTGCCATTCTTGCGCAAGGTGAAATGGATGTAATGATATCTAAAAAATGTCCATGATTTATAGTTAGTTTATTGCGATTGTCCTTCCAAAATATTCCCAATTGTCTTTCACAGCCATATCCAAGTGTTTGCCAGAAACAATCGACGTATGATATGTTTAATTTCTGTGTTTAAATAAACAATCCGAAGATATTACATGCATCACCAAACAAATCCATCGCAGCTTTTTATGACAATTTGTTTACAATGCAGATAAAAATTCCACCATAAACATATTTTGTTGTTAAAATTCACAGAAAATATTTTCCTGGATAAAAAATACCATAATTGCAGAGCCTCGTCCGTGTCAAATTATTACTTTATGTTTTCACCCACACATTACTATTATTACAACTCAACTCAACCAACTCTTTACAAATTTTCCCATGTCATGTTTGTACACAAAGCCATTCAAGTCCACAAGTTTTCTCATGAAGTTTATTTTCAGCGCATTCAGCTTTTCCAAGGTCATGTGCCTTCAAACTTTTAAGCTTCAAAATGCAATTGCAATTTACTAAAAGTCAGTTATCCTTAAACAAATTCGTCAATGTGATTTGAAGTAAATAAGACATTTATATATTGCATTAAATGCTATTCTAAAGAACCCCCCCACGCACGAAATATGCACAATGTTCATTAGAACAATTATATTTCTGTTACTGCACACGTACGTGCGACAACATGACAATTCTTTGCTTGAACGGTGAGATGAAAAAACGTAAAGACATTTCAAATGTGTCATGAAGGCTTGAACAAACGCATGAACAGTGATATTTAGCTTGATTTTTTTTCCCCGCATGAGAAAATGACCATGAAACCATTTACAATCCAGTCATTTCATGCAGATAATAAGAGGTGTCATAAAATAAATCTCAAAAATTACGACACATCTTTCACTACTGTGTCACATGCAAAGCATCTTTGTTGATGGGTGTATGGCATTTTTGGCTACGCACCTCTAGGTAAGGTCTCATAAACTTTTACAAAAAATAGTTTGTGCTCAATTACTCCCATTAATTAAGCTACAAAAAAATCCGCTTCCACTCATTAATCCTAGACTGATACTGACAGAAGAAACTGGCTAATGGCAAGGATTATTTTGTATACATGCAAAGTGTTTTAAGTATGACTTCATGAATATTCAGTTTTCTTTCTTTTTAAATTAGTGTGAAAGGCCAATAGTATTTTTGTCTCTCAAACGGTGTGACAATCTACCTTAAATATTAATTAATTAAAATGATAAGTTCTTGAGCCAAAATTCAAGGTTTACAATTATTTTTATTTATTTCAGATAATAAGTTAAGTCATATAAACATATGGAACAAAAAATCTTCGCCGAACCTATACTTCGGTTTGTATTACTGTCAAATGTAGCTGATGCATAAAACCATAAATCTCTAAACGTACAACTTCATGAGATGTTTATGTACCTGAATTCCAGATCACATAATATTACATTCAAGAAAATGGGAAAATTTTGACTCTGTGACGCACATAGGCATGAACAAACTCATAAATACATTTCAGGAGAAGTGGGTACATTATTATAATTAAGTATCAAGATCTTATTGAATCTAAAAGATACACATGTATTTAGGCAGGCAACTTCGTTTGTAAAGATTCTGGCAGGAATATACTCGAACACGATTGTGATTTTCCACAGGTTGGTCAGCTTAGCTACATGTAGTTCGTTCGTAAAACAATCTGGTAGCGTGTACAATCCCACAAATTATCAAACGGATGTGATAGGGATATAATAAGCTGTTATGAAATTATACAAAATTTACTGTTGTGGGCAAACCCGAAAGTTAGTTGGTAAGATCAAAGAATAAATGTGCGAACCCACATGGCTAAAAATGTATACAATTAGTTCCAAGTTTAGAGCGCTCATACCTGGAACTAATTGCGTTATGTCTTTCTTTCATGGAACATCTTGGGATTTCTCCACAACATCGCTAATGCCAGTGAAAAATCATTTCAGTGCACTGGTACTCATCACAGTTAATCATGTTTTAGGTTAGTAGTACGTCAAAGACTTCATTTTTTCGCAGATATCTGAAAGTGTTTTAACAACTTTGGCGTCAAGCAGCCGCATCTCGTACGCGTCTCACTTCGCTGGTTACAAAAAGTAATTAAAATCTACCACTACATAACATACTCACATTTCTATTTTTTTGCACAACCTCAGAGCGGAACAACGAACAATCCCACACTAATAGCTTTGCATCGGGTGCTCAGTATGAGATTTTTCTTTTATGTGTTAGACATCGTGTTGCGAAGTAAAATAGGAAGGGAATACCGTGTGTTATCAAAATATGCCAGTGTTTTTATCATCCCTTCATTATTACCTTCCTAAAGTTTACAGAGTCTTCGCTGTTCGCATGTGGTGTGGATATACGTAAAGTTGAAAGTGAATACGCTTCCATTGTTATCCTCAGTAGTAAATGATGTTATGAACATTCCACTTTTTATTATGTTGCATGCAAAAGCATAAAAAATTATGGCAAGGTAGAGCACAACACTAGCACAAAGACGCGTTGAATCCAAATGAAATGACCATTTTTACGAGGAGCTATGTACCATCGCTACACCATGTTATAGCTTATGGCGACATTGATACTCGTGCTACATTAAATGCATATCAAAAAAGTTTAAAACTAATCTCGAGATTATATCACAGGTGAACAGGTATTTTTTACATTTAACTTCATCATGCTCTCTTCATTACTTTGCTGGAATGATGGCACGCTGTCCGACGAGTACCTTTCTGAAAAAACCATTGTATGATATATTACGTACTACAGAGATGTAAGGTGCTGATTTTATTCTAATGCACTTACAATATGACTTTATAAATCCGATTACAAACAACCCACTTATGTATGAGTCCACTACTCAAATGGTCTTCTTCAGCAGCATTCTCTGAATTATATAATGGAGCTTGGCCTTTTCTACTCATTGCACAAAAGTCGCGTGAAACAACAAGGGTTCCCCTTCCTTGTGTTAAGTGAAGCGAAGAAGACTCAACCACTCGTCGACTTTTAGGGAGCTGGATTCTCTCAGGTAGATTTCTCATCTTTAATCCTAGGAAAGATGCTTATTGTGATTCATCCAAAGAGAAGCTTTGTCGCATGCCATATTTAAGACTATTCAGGTGTGTGCTTGTTGAAAATTCTGTGGTTTGTGATGCTGTCATGAAATTAGGAACAGTTAGGTGTTGTCTTTCGATGATATGAAAGGAAATGGAAGTGTACTGAGCCAGTGATTGTGTGGAAATATCTGTGAAAATGCTTTTCACAACATACCTAGTAAACCTTTTGTGTGCGGTGGTTGAGTGCCGGGGAACCATGTCTCCACCGGAAGCGTATATAGCGGAATATGCCTCACCGTCATTTATCCAAACGTCAACGATAAGATCCATTGACCTGTTAAATATTTTTGAGAGTGTTGGAAATAGCATTGTGGTTGAAACTAGTTCCAGGAGGAAGCGACTCTTTCCTTTGTTAAATAACAATGTGTCCTTAGAGCAACCATCGAGAGCAACGGGAACTGTTACATTTCGTTCGGCTATGAGTGATATCTTCAATTCCATTCCCAACTTTGTCAACTCGGTTTCCAGAATAATGCAAAATGGTAATAATCTCGATGTCGGAATAAGGAATTTTCGACAAGGGAGAAGCAGAAATGAGAATGAAATTGACGGACGCAATGCCCACGGAGATAAGCAACCGGTTGTGGTCTTGAAGAATGGTGGCGGTCTAGAAGGATATTATATGGGGACGATGAATGGAAGAAAGATAGTCGCATATGAGGGAATCCCTTATGCGGAACCTCCTATCGGCAACAGGAGATTCAAAGTATGAGATGTTGGCAGCATGCAATATATTCATTTACCGTATTTGCGGTCTTGTGTTGTTTCCGCATGATTTAAGAATCTTTTAAATAGTAATTTTTTATGAATTAAAATATAATTTTAGCCTCCAGTACCGAAAGCGGTTTGGAAAGGAATTAAAAAAGTCCAAAAACCGGGCAATTCTTGTTTGCAGACTCATCCGTTATACTTTTTCAGAGTCTCAGGTACAAATGCAGAGATTGGAGTAATTAAATTCTTTGAGCATTATTGGTCTTCAGAGTTATTTACATATTGTCTTTTCAATCTCAGGCGATGAAAACTGCTTATACCTTAACATATATACACCAAAGGTAAGATAATTAACTATTAATGTCTATTGAAAAGAATTTGCTACTGTTTTTCAAAATTAGTTTATTGCTTTGTTGCAAATGTAGTTTAGCGTTACTTTGCGTTAATGGCATGAATAAAATCGTTTTCCATGAATGGTAAGAAATATCGAAGCATATTAAATAAATTCCTTTAAAACAAAAGTTAATCATGTATGTATTTAAATTGATTAATGTATGCTGTAAAATATCAAAGGGTAACCAAACTTGCTTGTAGTTCCGCACAACCCACAATTAGTGAATATATAGGTAGTAAAACGTGAAGTAATTATATTATCACGAAATGCAGGCAACGCTCATCGGATTAACATTGAGGTTTATAGTTTTATTAGGAATTCATATATGTAACTCTCAGCTGTTGAATTTAAGTCATTGTCTTAACTCTCAATGGATTTAGTTAAGGATATTTATTAGATGTGACAACGACCTACTTTAAACACCTTCAATCTTGTGTAAACTATTTCAAAGTATTTCACACATCTAGCTCGTTATATTATGCGCTTTTGTTATGTCACTGATCTGTAATCATAGTCATATTGTTGAAGAGGAAGTTAGCATAAAGGAAAAATTATTAAATTATACATTATATCAGAGAGGACATAAGCACAACACGCATATATTTATGAATGAACACAGCACAAAACACAAACAACGCAGGTTTGTATGAAAGCTTTGTTTAGTTTTACCCCTTCTAGACTAATTCCCAAAGCTTAAGCTTATACATATTTACGTTGCTGACTTTGGTGAGACTTTTAAATGATGAAGATGATTGATTAGATTTTTTTGAATGGCAATTACTCATTTCTTTAATTATACATATGGTGTAGTAAATATTAACGAAATGCACACTCACACCCTCCAAATGAAAAAAAAAACAAACATAATCGATGCTAATTAGTTGGTTTATGTGCATAATTTAAAGGCTTTGGAAAATTTATTGTACACTTTCTCAAAACAGATTAAAATTTTTAAACCGTTGATACAAAATGGATTGCATAATTTCAGCTTATACCTTTTTTCAGTATAAATATTAATATAATATAATATGCTACATTCACTGCAGATTCCACATATTGAAGATGCCGAATTACTTCCAGTCCTTGTCTTCATTCATGGAGGATCATTTATTTACGGAAGTGGTAGTGAATATGGTCCAGCGTATCTTCTCGATCAGGATGTCATTTTGGTTACCTTCAACTACAGACTGGGAGCTCTTGGCTTTCTTAGCACAGGGGACGGAGAGAGTCCAGGGAATTATGGGTTAAAAGATCAAGCTCTTGTTTTAAAGTGGATACACGAAAATATTGCCAAGTTTGGTGGTGACGCTAACCGTGTGACAATTTCAGGGCAGTCTGCGGGAGGTATATGAATAGGAGTTCACAATTCCGGAAACTTTGTGCATATAATCTGGTGAAATTAATGCTTATTTTACTTGCATTTGTTTAAATTCAGGTGTATCGGCCCATCTTCACCTGATTGCAAATAAAACTACTGATTATTTTCACAATGGAATAAGTATGAGTGGATCCGGCTTTGGATTTTGGCCTGTATTAACAAAGGAGCGAGCAGGGAGGTTAACGAGATCACTAGCAAAACGCTTAAATTGCCCATACCGCACAAGCGCAGAGTTGATCCGCTGCATGAGGGGAGTTAGCGGCTCTTGGATAATCATGACACAATTGCATTTATTCGTACGAAATATGACTTTTTAAAAAATCTCGTTTGTGCGAATATTATAATTTGTATACTAATTTGTGCACATCTTTTGTTATACCTATAATGAAATAGGATTGGATTCCATTTCATCCGCTGGTCTTATTTGCTCCAGTGGTTGAACCAGAAGGCCCGAATTCATTTCTTACAATATCACCAGTTTCCGCTTATGCAAAGAGGGAAGTAGCAGATAAACCGTGGATTTTCGGACAGACATCTAAAGAAGGACACTTCGAAACATATCGTAAACTCAATTGTTACATAACTCATTTAACTGACATGCTCAAGTTCTGATAAAATTTACAATAGATTTTTACGCATCATTTCAGAGCTGAAACTTTTCATGCAAGCTCCTAATATGGCTTTAAACGTGAAAAAGTATTTGCCTATGATACTCGACTATGATTTTTTCACCACGGAACCAACCACCTCAAGCATATCTCAAAGGTTGATGGAGTATTATGAAGGAAATTCGGTCAAAAATGGTTTATCGATGGACACGATAAGTGATGTTGGTTTTTATATTTTTACAGCATATTTATCCACAATATATATTGTAGCAATCTATAAAGGAAGTAATATTTTTTGCAGATGTACACTGATAGATACTTCAGTAACACCATGCAAAAAGCTGTTAAAGCTCATTCGCAGATAGCCCCAACAAAAACATACGCTTACATATATGACTACACTGGAAAATACAATTTGGGTCAGCTTTTTGGAGTGCCAAGATCAGAGTGGGCGAGTGCACATACTGAGGACTGCATGATGATATTCAACTCTTCATCTTTCCACCACGGCTTAAGCAAACGAGATGTAGAGTATCAACTTTCTGAGATTATGACCAACATCGTGAGCAATTTTGTTGCATCTAGGTAAGTTAATCTCCACCAGCAAGGATTGGTTTACGGTTAGACGGGCAACAAAATCTAATCCCTAATTTTTGATACAGTATCCCAGTTTATCGCGAGCCTAACGAAAAGGTTGTAACATTGTGGAATACTGCTGTAGACGAACAGGACACAGAAAACAATAAAAGTATCCGCTATCTTCGTTTCGGGTCGAATGTTTCCATGATTAAAGATCCTTTCCGGGACAGAGTAAAGTTTTGGGAAACATTAGGAATTGCAACGTAATTGACATTTAAAAAATCTCAGCTAAGAGATAAATGAGTACACAATATACCTTACAATGTCTTCCGTAGAGCTTGCCACAATGCAAGCAACCCTCGACTGATTGTATTACAATGCCATTCTATCGCCATTAAGATATATATGTAAGCCTTTTTCTTAATACTACTTTTCTTATAAACTGAATAAAATAAATATCCTTTACTGTTATTGTATCTGCTTGGAAAAATTACTTACTCTTACTTTTTATTACTTCATAATACGAATGGGTGGTCATACTGACACCTGCATATTCTCCAAACATCAGATTTTTTTTACAATTTTCATATACACACTTTATATCATGCATTTATAATATAAACAAGTTATGGAGCCGCGATAAAATATAAAGTTTGCGATAATTTTATGCCTTCTCACCCCGCCCAACATTAACTAATAAATGTACGTTCCTTTTCCTTTGTAACGTGTGTGTTCTCAAAGATAATCAGCAAACTAAGGGATAACACAGCATAAAGTCTGACTAGTTACGTTGTCTTTCAAAGACGATTGCGACTAAACTGCGCTGAGATCCTATACTGTATATATCATATCAAAAATTCCATGTATCACACAACAAGCATTAAACATTAAACTATAAACAGGAGAGCACTGTTTGGCTATACTTTTTGTAAACTTCCACATCAATCATTTTCATAACTTCTTGGCAATACAAACTACATCTTAACACATACATAACATCAATTACAAACACTGTTACATGAATATCCTTTATCAAATCAGCAGACACTAACGAGAAAATACAAGAAATAAGGATGCAGACGAGTAATATAATAATTCTACATCGATTTGCTTTGGCAATTATATGACTGTCAAATAAGTATACTAGCAAAAGGTGCATACATTTATCTGTTTTCAAATCTATGCTTGAAAGTATAACGATTTAGTATAGGTAATACATAATATACGTTCCCTTTTCGCCAATTTTCCCATTATCTTCATACTAACCAAACCCTTTTAACGAGAAAGTTATTTCAGAATCCATACGAAGTTTAATTTTTTGTATATTTTTTTGCTAGCACTTCTCCTTAGACTATATCCTTTAGAATAATTTTCAGTGTGTACAAATGTTATCGCTAGCAGTAAAACGAATGTGTTGTTCTAATTTTGTTTTTGCGAACTAGTTTTCTTGCGTGAATCCGAAATTATTCACTGTTAAGGCCATGCAATCATAATGTATAACTAGAAATGCTCAACTGTATAAAACCAGTGACTTATCCTGGTTTCCATTATTTCAGATTTAGCTCTGTCACTGGTTCTATTACCAAGGAATGTTGTATTGCATTGTTTTTGCAAAAAGAACAAGTTACAGTTTCGAGACAAGAATTAAACAAAAACCTTATAGGGTACAGTGACAGTCAAGGTTTAGGAGAGGGTATGGTGTAAAAAGTGAGAGTTGACCCTTAGCAATAAACATCTATTGCACATGTGTGGTCTTATAGTTTAGATAAATAACAAAACTAGTTTATCTAAGTTTATGTAAATATATACTTGCACCTCCAAGTGTTGATTATAAGTTTAGCTGATTAGATTCTTTTTCCAGAGTTTCTAACCATACCGTATAGCTATTACACATCTGCTGCAAAGTATTTCAGTCATCGTGAATCTTCCACTTTCATCCATTTTGTGAGAGGACAAATTCTAACTTTGATACTGATAGGCAGATCAATATAGAGATACACATCTACAGAGTTTTTAATACGGCGGGCATATATAAGTTTTTGTTTTTAATGGACAGTAGAAACAGAACTGCGATGAGAAGATACAGATATACCAGGTTGAGATCAATATAAACATTTTGAGGTACACAAGTTGTAGTATTAGACGGTAAATCGGATCTCAGAAAGCGAGCGAGGATTCTATATAAAAAATCTAGTCCATATGGACACTGCCAATAAGTCACTCAGCAAAGATAGGAATGATTATTTTCACTACAATGAACAGGATCTTCATGGGATGCGAGATCATCATAATAAGTTGCTGAAGTGAAATCGACAGTTTCTTCCTTTCATCCATCTAAAGGTGGGCCCAAGTACACCATTGATATTTCTGTATTCCCATAAACTGCTGATACTGCTGGGTACAACCTTTCTCTATTGGGAAGTCCGCGGAAAGCGACACCAAGGAATTCAAAATTCTTCTCAAAAGATAATGTGTTATCCTCACAGTCCAATATTACTCTGATTCTTTCCCCAACCTATTAAATTAGATTCAAAATCATAATTGATTTTGTAAACGAGCCATTTATAACGGAAACCAGGTGGATTCGTAGTAATTTGTACCTGGTAGCGTGGAGCGTTATTGATTACAGGGTAGTTCCCTTGTGAATCCCCATTGTGCAAAAGCAAATTTTCAACCAAATTCCATCCCCAAGACTGATCATCCTTCCCAAGTAAAGCAATATATCCCTGAGCTCTTACTTCTGCTTGTAGAGTAGCAACTCCGACAACAGCAACTGTGCCTAACGGACCTTCCCAAACTATTTCCCAAGCGTGTCGTCCACGATTAAAACCTGAATTTGTTAATTTTACAATAAGCATGATCCTAAGCATAACTACCTCTGTTAATAATACCTATTCAAAGGACGCCTACAACTCTGTTCCACTCATGAGAAACTAACGACACGGTTCTGACGTCGCTCAAGTCTAAAAATGAAAATATATTCTCCATAACATTTTCTGGAAGTGCAGATATGTGAGTTTGGATTTCGATTTCACGCGGCTCGGAAGGAGACTGATTACTGTTCCTTCTGCTTTCTTGATCAACATTACTACTGCCGCTCTCATGATCGGAATAATTATCTGTGCCAGAGTTAGAGTTATCCGAGTTGAGGTCCTGGAAATTACTTCCATTCGACTTGCCAGTATTAGCTAACAAATTATCTGCTCCTAATGATCGAAGTGGTTCTATAGCACTTGGCTCATTTGCATAGGCTCTTGCAGGGATTGGAGGAGCTTGTGCTTGAGGAACGTGGTCTTCTTTTCCAAACGTGAAGAATTTTTTAATTGCAATTCCAGGCTTTCCTGCAGCTGAGAACAAGTGGTGGGGTTTTGAAGGACCTGCATTTGTCGGCGAAGCAGGGCTTGGAGGAGCTGGGTTTTTCCATTTCGCCGCAGCCCCATTTTTATCATCTTTATTACTCTCATTCCGATCATTTGGTTTTCCAGGATCTTTGGAAGGCCCTTGACTTGACATGATTTTGATATCAAGTCTCCTCAAATTTGTGGATTTAGGATCGCTTGTGGTTTCGCTCACATATTTTGAATAAACTGGAAATTTTGGATAAATTTTGACTTTTCGAACTTACTAAACTTAAACATACATACATCATATCTTTCACCTTCAAACTTTTAAGGCGGACATGATTTAATTCTTAATTTATAAATCGCTGTGTACGCACGACTACAACAACCTAAAAGTTTCTATGGCTTTGACGTATATAGGTACAGAATGGTCGACAAAGAGAGAAACTGACTGGAATACGATAAGACTAGATCAAAACTGGAAAACAATCATAATGACTAGACTGTGGTAACAACTTTCACTGAGAGAATTTTTCGTTGGTAGTTCGTGAATGGTTTGAAGTTCTTTCCCGTTCTCCACGCTTCATTTGATAGTTGAATGAAACTTCACTTTCTCTCCGGACTTGGATTTCGTCAGATGGAAAAATTTGGCGACGAAATTTTCACGATTGCACACACACATTGCTATGTTTCTTTCAAAACTCCAACATTTTCAAAAATTACATATCAAGACGCTTAACTTAATTGTTGTTTGTGGCATAATTGGGATTTTGTGATGCACAGGGACAGTGCATCCTACAAAAATATCAGGAAGTTTATGGGTAGATTTGCAGGACTATTGCTGCAGCTCTTCAAACTCTATGCACGACGAATACTCATATACATTTCAGGGAAGTTTAGTTGACTGCTTATCGACGAATATCCAATAAGATAATGGCCGTCGTTAAGAAGTTCACCATTACCACCAGGAATTTTCTATGAGAAAGCACACCAAAATGTATTACTTCTGGAATGCATGTGAATTCCAAAGATGTGGCTAATTATAAATTACTACGTACTACATCTCCCAATCTTTGCCATTGATGATAAACATTTTAAGGGATTCTTGAAAATTAACCACATTATTAACTACACAACTTACTTTTCCTTTCCACGTGTAATTCAAGTCCAGACTAGAATTATCTAATTTTAAGACGTTGTTCCTCAGCTGGACTCGTGATTGGGTTTCAATACAAATTAAGAAAAAAATCAACGTGTGAAACACTCTAATGGGAGCACACTGTTCAACTAATCTCCAGTTACTTTTAGGAAATTGAAAACAAGGAAGTACCGTAGAATACAGGGGATTTCCCCAATCTGCTGATGACGGCTTGATGATGATGATGATATCCTAATACTGAATAAGTTTACACGATCCTCTCCTGGAACAACTTAGTATATTGTAATATATCGGGAAAAGGCTGATATTTCCTGCTCCTACTTAAACGTCAAGGAGAAAACGAACCTCTATAAACTACAAAGTTTGCCTTTTCTATATTCCAGAGCTTCTTACTATATCCACTACAGAACTTAGCCAACAAGGCCTAAAGAAGTGACCAAAATGCGTACATATGTATAGGTAGATTTACAATGTGTGACAGGAAAGTATCCCTCTTTCAATACTTTCGCCCCCCTCGAAAACATGTAAATGAAAGTGTGGCAGCAAGTACACGCACGGTGAAAGGGTGTAGTTTTCTAGAGCCACATGCAGTCCAATATTTTAGGGAGCTATGTAGGTACCTACACGGGTAAAAAATTTCCTTCAAATTTTATAAACTGAATGCTAGCAGGGTAAGCCAAGATTGGTACAATAAAGGAAATTATGCTTGCTGATGACATGATTTTTAAAAAAATCTTCAAAAAACTTCGAGCCTCTAGGAGATGGAGAAAGGTCGGTTTTCGGATTACATCGAGATTTTTTTCATTTCGATCATATGTATATCCTTATTTGGATTGGATTCTCTATTTTTGTTTAGATTGGACCTATATGTCCCCACAC
>JAHZNA010001888.1:0-16212 GCA_027743935.1 Sinodicranocentrus sp. ZH6
CGATTGAATCAGTATTCAGAGATGACGGATTAAAGCCAGATCAGATTAAAATTCGCTTAAGTTTTGTAACGGCTAACTTCACAGAGATATCTCTGAATACCGATTGGCTTAGATTACATGCGATTATGTTTAAAACCATCTCTGCATATCCCCCACGACTAGATGTAGATTCCAACATAAAAAAACTGAAAAAGTCGAACTGCGATATGCTCTGGGTAACGGAGGAAGAGATGGACGGGGTCTCGGTCTGGTAGCATCTTATATAGCCATAGCGTATATGTTAAATAAAAACTTAAAAATAAACTGTGGACGACAAAGGAAAGACCTTCCACTTCCAGCCAGAATATAGTTGAACATGTGCTCAGATTTAAGTAAAATATGATAATCACAAAGATGCATATCATATCATGTACCGTGACACGCCCAATCGCCCATATTCGATTAGAAAGGACATGGTCCAATGTGACATGAACTGGATTTTTAAAAATTCCTAAGACGGACAAAGACCTTGTTTACACGGTCTAATACTATACCAAATGCATTGTATTGAGTATATTGATGCTGTGGCATGCTAACTTGACGTTTTTATTGGATTAATAAAATAAAAAAACATATTCCTTGCTTTTGAGACCCAAAAATGACAATCAATTAGGTTCCTTAAAACTCCTACACGGTGCGTGCTGGGTACATGAATTTTTTTTACAGATGTTGGTCTTTAGTTTGGGAACAACGTGTAAAAATTTGAAAACCCGGTGAACAATAAGATGCAAGAGACAGGATACATAAAAATTATCTTCCTAGTGAGACAGACCTTATACTACGCTGGAAGGCTGGAATTAAAAATATATTTCCCTGGAAACTGGATATGTCCCTGCAAAATAAATTAACGAGAAGCTAAATAGGAGGCAGAATCTGCATTTTTACTGTGACTGTACATTCATTAGATAGCAAGCCTAACGCTGTTTCCTCAGCTACAACAATTTTCCATGTACATTTCCCATCATGGCTGAATTGATACAAACTCGAGAATCCCAGAGCGTTAGGAAACGTATTACGTTAGGAAATAGTCCATTTTTGGTGTAGAGTCATTTAAAGGACGAATTATGCATCAAGTTGCAATTAGCAACGCGCATGCGTATAATTCATATGCAAAATGAATCTCATTTAAGAATTCACTTTCACCCCATGTCCATAATAATCATAACCCAGCCAAAACCGTTCCGATTTGCTTCATTCTTTTTTTAAAAATGACAAGATAAGAGTTCAACGGTCTGGCGGTCACTCTAAAAACTCAGAAAAGTGCACTCATTGCAGAGATATCGCATAGAATGTCGTTCGCTGCTTGCCAAGATGGATTGAAACGATTAATTAATCTTAGCAACCATTGTCGTTCCATTGTTACGTGGAGTATTTAATGTCATTTATGTTTCATATTTTCGTCCGTATGTCCTCCATCGTTCTTATCACTCCAAAAGGCACACGGAACCGAATTTTTAAACTCTGATTTCGGGAATGTGTTTCACTCATTAAAGTGGAGTATTTAATGTCATTTATGTTTCATATTTTCGTCCGTATGTCCTCCATCGTTCTTATCACTCCAAAAGGCACACGGAACCGAATTTTAAAACTCTGATTTCGGGAATGTGTTTCACTCATTAAAAACTTTGTCCTTTGCTAAGAGATGATTATAATTGAAAGTTTAAAATAAAAAAAGAATAAAAAAAATCAAATTGGTGTATAGTCAGAGATCCTATTTACAGTAGAATGGGGTAAGACAAGTACACTAGTTCAGAATTTAATGTATGATTGCTTAAAAATGTTACTAATGACTCGGTCGAATGCTGTAAAGATGCTTTTATAAATCAAACCGCACTACTCACTCCTTATCGTTCTGTCACCTGTCACTGTCAGTCCAGCAACAGTATGATAATGATAATTGTATTCCTTTTTAGAAATTTTTTGAAGCACAGTGTTGTAGCTCTATTTCTATCGTTGATCAAAATATCTACTTAAAATATCTCTGTATATGTATGTATTGGCTAGTAAAATTTTAACAAAACTGAGAACCGGAAGGTCCGGAAGCTAAATCTGGATTCGTACAGTGTGTCACCAGTCGCCACGAAAATATATATAAGTTGAAACCTTGTTGGTCGACCAGCTGACCCTGCTGACCCCGGATAACCGACGTTTTACATTTTAATCCATAGTTGGCCAGCCAACCCCAGAAAGCCGATGTCGACTAACTAGTCAACTTCTTATATTTCAATACAAAGTCGGTCATCGGGGGTCGGTCATCGGGGGTCTGCGTGTCGGCCAACGAGGTTTTACCATTGTAAACAAACCAACACGACGACGACAATCTTTTGTGCGTTTTCCTTACCACTTTACTTCCTGTAGTGTAAATGCTGTGTTGGATCGGGGGACAATAGTTTCACAATTTATATCTGTTTGATGAAGTTTCAGTTTTAATTAAGGTGTATTGTTTTCTTAATTTAGTAGTAGTAATGTAGTAATCAGTGATTGGTTTTGTTTAACCTTTCAGTAAACTCACACTGTCAACCATAAGGAGGCTAACTTGCTTGAAAAGGACATTCAACATTTGGTTGGTCATTGGTCTTCATTGAAAACAACATTGTCATCTGTTCGAAAATAAGGTGGTGTGGTGGATTGGTGAACATTGTGTTCAATCTGTGTAGGACAATTATCTCTCGGGATTCCTAAATGAGAAGTTTAGTTCAGGTATGGTTAACGAAAATTAAACAATTTTCCGTAAAATTCAGTACTAGTAATCAATTGTCATTAGTCTGACTGGATTTGTTACTTTCACTTTTTTACAGGATCTAAAAAATGGACAAGACCGATAAGCAGTTCCCCCCACAAGCAAAAGATTCTAGAGAGGATCTTTCAACATCTGGGAATTTGAATATGATAAGCAATCCTCCACATGTTGAAGAGGAAGATGGTCATGATGAATTGTATCATGATTTAGAAACAGCTGACATGAAACCACCAGATACTGAGGTAGTTTCAGAAGGACCTGGATCTAGAGCCCCCATCACCACTCGACGAAGATCAAGGGAAGATAGTGAAGTCGAAGCCTCTGATGACAACAAGGAGGATGAGGATTCACAACCAGAAAAGAAAATGGCTAAACTAGAGCCTCAAAATTGTGCCCCTCAAGTTTCCCAACAATCTCCACCAGATCTTCAATCTCGCTCTCCTCCCCAATCTTTACGAGACTATTTGCGGAATGCAGTAAATAACTCGAATATCTGTCATTGCCACCGCCAATCCCTTCATCACCTTTGGAGTCTTCATTCAAAATATGAAAATGGAATAAGACGACTTCGCTCACTGACAAATACAGACATTCTTGTGTGCTTATCCCCGAACATGAGGAACGTGGAATTCGAGTTGTTCCATTGTGCAAGAAGACTTGTAGTGGACCGTGCAGGATGTCAGTGCGACGGGGGAAACCCACAAGAATGAATCCAAATTGTTGGGTTTTAGTGCATCCTTGAATATTTTTATCTTTAAATGCTAAGCCGTAAAATGAATGAATGAATTGATAAGATGAAAGTATGTCGTGGAAGCTGGGTTGACAGGAAGTTTTAAAATATTAAAATTAAATACTGAATATAAATACTTTGGCGATTTTCTGTCGCTATATTTACTATCTACCCTCCACCTTGCCTCTGTCCCGACCCCGACTGCTTGGGGTTGGGACCACCTCCACCTTATCCATTTCTTAAAGAACCTCAACCTCAAATTATAATCGTCAACTTCGCTCTCCATCTCTAGCTAACTCTTTACAAAATGTTGTCAACTACGCTGTGACTTGAATGAATCTCACCTAATCTCTTCCCTCTGTCTGTCGCCAAGCTCGAGAAACTCTTCTCAATATTTCAAGCCTCTTATCTTATCAGTAATGGGAAACGGTCAGCATTCATTTTATTTTATGTGGTGAATAAGCTTAAAAAATAAACTTGATGCATGCAATCATAAAAATTCACATTTTTTTTCTTCAATTTTCTTCTTCCCATATTCCACACACCTGCCGAATCTTTTTTGCACGTGCAACATCCTCTACCATTCTGCTCCACTTGTTCCTCACGTACTCCACTCCGCACCGAGGCTCAGGCTCAGCAAGCTTGAGAGTCCAAAGCTCACCAATATTTCCACAAACTGCTCCTTCCGAGAAAAACTTCAAGGCTATTAAACTCTTTCGGAGGTGATTAAGCATTGAAGCATAACCTGACAAACTTGCTATAGTGTACGGTGTCACATTCCCTTCTTCATATTTTGACAATTTAACATCACCCCATGAACCACCCATCCCCTGCTAAATTTGCATTGAAGAAATACTCCACTCCATAAATATGAAAATAAATTGAGAAGAAACCTGAGCCAATCAAAACCGGACAAGTTTGTAAATTTCCGTGACTGAAGTGGCGTGATAAAGCTGAAGAGATTGGAGCTCAGCTCATTTCAACTTGAGAGGGGAGACGAAGCTGACACAAATAATTTTTCCTTGAATTTTTTGAGAACGCCGTGACAATGAATCGCCAAATTGGTAACCCATGGGGGGCTCCGAGAGCATATGCTCCTGCAGCAGTAGGGAAAAGTGAACCTGCAAAAGTGACTTCAATTGCTTTTCCTGCACTTGGAGAAAGAAAGGGAGTAAGTGCTGGTCGTGGCTTGATTGAAAAGGATATTCCAATTGGAGGTGGAGGACGTGGAATAGGTGATCCTGGTGGTAGCTTAGCTGATGCAAGAGGAGGTGGCACAAGTGAAAATAGTATCGCAGTTGGCCGTGGAAGAGGTGGTTCCTTAACTGAAGCAAGAGGAGGTGGCACAAGTGAAAATAGTATCGCAGTTGGCCGTGGAAGAGGTGGTTTCTTAACTGAAGCAAGAGGAGGTGGCACAAGTGAAAATATTATCGCAGTTGAAGGACGTGGACGATGTGGTCCCTCAACGGAATCAAGAGGTCGTGGTCGAGGAGGTCGAGGACGAGGGAGAGTGTCTGACCGCCTTAATCCTGACTTTCTCGTGAATCAACTTGACTCTTGTGACTTTGTCAAGTCACGCCCATCCGAAGGAGAAGATGTGAGTAGTAAAAAAGGCGAGGCTGGCAAGAAGGTGGACCTTGTGACAAACTTTTTTGCACTGAGCAAGCTGGTAAATTTACAAAACTTTAAAATGCAAAATACAAATATTCAAATTTCCCCTAATTTAATTTTTTTTCTCTGCTTTTCAGACAAACTTCAACTTGTTCCATTACCACGTCGAATTCAAACCTGACCTTGACCGGACCGATGTTCGAAAGCAACTTGTAAAACTTCATGAACCCACTCTAGGCGCTTTTATATTTGACGGACAGTCCTTCTTCACTCCACACAGGATCATGCTGAAGGTACTTGAAATAATCTTACAAGTTAAAATAAAAACTTTTTTCTTCTCACTTCCAGTTTCTATTTTTCCCCAGCCCATGGAACTCTACTCGACGAATCCATTCAACTCCCAGAAAATCCAAATCAGCCTCAAACTCGTCGCCGAAATCTCCCCCGTGGAGCCTATCTTTCTTCAAGTTTACAACATCATCTTCCGCAACGTCATGACCATTCTTAATCTCGAACTTTTAGGAAGATTTTATTACGACCCTAAAGACAAGGTAACAATCCCTTCAAGAAAACTGGAAGTTTGGCCTGGATACATTACATCTGCTCGAAATCACGAAAATGGGGTCCTCCTCAATGTCGAAGTAACTCACAAAGTGGTTCGGTCTGACTCCGTGCTCCACTTTATTTCCGGAGTGAAGTCTTCCTACAAGGGAGACTTTAGAAGGGAAATTACCAAGCAATTACTAGGCTCCATTGTGCTGACCCGGTATAACAAGAAGAATTACAAAATTGACGACATCAAATGGGATATCACTCCGAGGGAGGAGTTTCCGTTGAAAAGAGGAGGGAAAAAGAGCTACATTGATTATTACTACGAGCAGTACAAAATGGTTATCAAAGATAGTCATCAACCGATGCTGGTGTCACTGCCGAAAAAGAAGGACTACCATAGAGGATCTTCTCAGCCGATTTATTTGGTACCGGAGTTGTGTCAAATGACAGGATTGAATGATGGGATGAGGAAGGATTTTAATTTGATGAAGGAACTAACCGGACATTTGTGTATGTCGCCGAGTGGGAGGATTCAGAAGACAAAGACGTTTATTGAGAGGTGGTATGCGGATAAGAAGGTAAGAAGAACCGGAAGTCGGAGGAGATTGTTTTGAAGGAAAATATTTATTTTTTGGTTTTGAAGATTGTAGATGAGCTTCAAAGATGGAATATTGAAATCACGAGGAAACCTGTGAATTGTCGGGGAAGAGTTTTGGACATGGATGATATCATTATTGGGCCGAAGATGGCGCCAGGAAATTTGCCGAGATTGGAGAAAGGAGTGAATGGAGATTGGGGGCAGACTTTTAAATGTAAAATTTATTTAATTATTTTTTAAGAGATTTATGAGAGGATTTAAATATCTTCTTCTTTTTTTAAAGCGAAACCAATGTTATCTTGTGTGCCATTGAAGCAGTGGATTCTTATTGTCCCACCGGCTTGTGATCAAGCAGCGGAACAGTTGGTCACTTCGTTGAGAGCGACGGCGAAAGCGATTAGTTTTGTTGTGGATAATCCGATGATAAAGTAAGAAAGATAATCAAATATGAAGAGATATGGAAATTTAGAATGTTAAAAAAAATATTTTGCTTCAGATTTAGAATGTCGGACACTCGACCTTCCTCGTATTCCGTAGCAATCCAGAATATTTATGATCAGTTGAAAGGAAAACTGCAAATGGTGGTTGTACTTCTTCCCTCGAATAATGCAGAGGTTTATGCTGCCATTAAGAAAAAAACTTACATTGACTTGGGAGGTAATTTTCAAATATATATATATTCTTATCAAGATAACCATTTTTATATTTTTTTCTTTCACTTCCGGTTTCTTGTAGTGGCTTGCCAGTGCATCGTAGTCAAGACGTTGGTCACTAAGAATGTCATGTCAATTTGCTCTCGGTTGGCGATCCAAATGAATGCAAAGTTGGGAGGGGAGCCTTGGACAGTTCAGATTCCGCTCAGGGTACAAAATAATTATAAAATATAATTATCAATTTAAATTAATTAATTAATCGCTCCAATTTTTGGTCATTTTTAAAGAACATGATGGTGATTGGCTATGACGTATTTCACTCTCCGAACCGGAGGAATCCCAGCGTTGGCGCTTTAGTAGCTTCAACGTCAGACACTTTGGCAAAGTATTTTACTTGTACGCATTTCCATAAGAATCGGAATGAGCTGTCTGCCAATCTGTGCTCGGCAATGACAAGTAATTATCTTAACTAATCAACTTAATTGTTTTAACTAATAACCTTAACTAATTATCATAATTATTTTTACGTGAACAGAGGCACTTCTCGCTTATCACTCCAAAAATCAAGTGTACCCCGCTCGAATCCTGCTTTACCGCGATGGCGTCGGAGATGGTCAACTCTCCTACATTTACAATACGGAATTAAGCCAAATCCAAGACGCAATAAGAACCCTCTACTCCCAGACTTCCACACCTCCCCCAAAATTCTCCTTTGTTGTCGTCACCAAACGAATTCACACTCGAATCTTCGTCCCCCAACCTGGCGGCGAAGGGAACGCTGTCGCATATTACGGGACAATCTTTATTTTCGACGGCGAATGAAAAGCTGGAAAATCAGTTGTATTTCCTATAATTTTTTTAATTTTCCAGGCGTGCCAATAAATTCCCCTTTTCCAGCGGACAAATTCTTTTATTGTATTGTAAATTCAATTCGATAAGTAGGTAATTGAATTTTCATTAAATTAAGTTAAACTCTTTCAACTTTTAATTATGTAATTGACTGATTTTGAAATTAAATAATTCTGAAAAAACTCGTGTTTTATCAATTCGCTCTAAAATAATGATCAGGGATGCAGATCGATACCTTGAGCTTTTAATAAACTCAAAATCTCCAATAGCCATGAATAAGTTACACACAAATAGCACAAGTAATTTTTAGATCTGGAGCCAAAAAATCTTCTAACTATCGATACAACCTCCTCCTCGTCGTTCTCCTCCTCCTCCCTCTCCCTCTCAAATAAGCCTTTTTGGTCAAGCTGATTCGACTCATGGGCCAGCTTTTATTGTCGGGGAGATAAGCATCTTCCTCATTTATGCTTGGGATGATATTGGTTGAAAAATAAATCAAGAATAGAAAGTATTAGTACAATCCAGGTTGACAAGTAACTTTGACAAGGGTTTGAACAGATAAAAAATGCATTACAAATTTCATTATTGCTTCTCATCATTTATCAATAAAACATTCAATCCACATATAAACATTGTACTCGCATTGATTTTCCTGTGTCATTTCCGGTCTTCATAGGATTGTTTTTAACATGCATGATTCAAGTTAAGTAACACGTCCCCGTCAGCATGCAAGCGAATGTTAAATATTATAAAGGGTGTGCTCATATGAATGCTTCTCTTTCTGAGAATTCCTTGACGAAATGAGCTTTGCTTGGGGTGAGAGAGGATGTTGTGGTTAGTTACAGGAGGATTAATACATTTGCGTGTAAAACATTAAGCAAATTATATTTTATTGTACTTGCTTAAAAAGTTTTTTTTTGCTAAACCTTGTCCAATAAATAGGACGAATTGTACAGAAGTTCAAAGTTGTTTGAATTATCTTTAACAAAGTTAAATTTAAAAAATCTGCTTCAATTGAGTGCAGTTGGTACTACGAAATCTGTTTCAGATGGCATCAATGTACGACACTGGCTTAACAAATTCAAAAATTGCTTGTTTATAAATCCACTCATCAGTACCATTAATTTGAAGTATTGCAACTTCAAGACATTTACATTGTAATTACAAACAAATTTATAACAATTCATGACCTTTGACTTAACGGTTATGGTAGGTCAGAACTCATTCAACCTGTGTTGCTCAACGCAAGGCGTGTAGAGAAGGATGGAACTGATAGAAGCAAGCATAGGACTCAATAGTCCCTTTCTATCAATAGTAAATGCTTCGCTTTTCAATAATTCAAATTTTAATTTATAGAACAACACTACTAATTTAGCTATGTCCATGAATTCATTCATAAATTTAGTTCGACTTAGTTCAAAAAATGTCACTATATCATGGACAAAGTTCACACCAAAACTTAATTTGCATATTAAATTACGAGATTACTTAGAAAAATCTGTTTATTTATACCATAAAGTGTGTCTTCTTTTTAAAATGACTCACTATATCATGGACATGGTTTATACTTAACCTTAATTTGCATATTTCATGGTCACAAATTACTTGTTACAAGTTATACGTGCATCAAATACAATTACATGCATAAATGAATGCAGACGAAATCACCAAACATGTTAATAATTAACGACCTGTGTCTCCGCCTTCTGTAGTTTCTACCATCACACCTTACGCCCTCAGACTTTGTTGCTGTTGCTAAGTTCAATAATTGCTAATATTTACTGAAGCATCAAGGACAAAGATAAATCTTCATCAAGCATGACATAAGTATCAGTAATTCAAGGCTACCATTAATGAGAATTTATTCCACAAAAAAGAATTATAAGAAAACTTGCGTAGAAGGATATTTCCAGCTAAAAATTTCCTTAAAATACCACATATATTACAACAGAGCATCCTCATTAGGCAAACTTCATGCGTAATTAGGATGCATGCATTGATTTGTGTCCAGTACATTTTCCAAGATTGGCATACCAAAAGGACGAATTATTTTTTTGTGGTTGATATCTTTGAATCTTCTAACCGAAACGGTTTTCCGAGTAAATATAAACGGATTTCTGACTGAAGCTGAATTTCTTATTATTTTTCCCGGATGTTGTACCTCTTCAAGGTTCATCACGACTTGTTTAAACACTAAACAGGACGTCAAAAGGGAAAGCTCATTAAAAAGGTGGTAAAAAACATCACGCGAGTTTTTTGTTTATTGGTAATTTTCTTCAAGCTCAACATTTTCCCTTAGAACGGAAATCGGGGCTAATTACATAAGACTAATTACTGGGAATACATCTTCATGAAGAATATCCTCAGAAGGGAGTGGTTATTTGACGTGGACAAAAAATTGGTATAAAATCCACCCTGGCCTTTGGCAACTTCATCATTACTCGTATTTTCCTTTCCTTGAGACTTCAAGACTACTAGAAAAAATGTTCCTTTTAAATAGCCTGCTGATTCTTCAATTCTCCATTACATTTTTATTACATGGTGTTCAAGTAGGTTTTTAAAAAATTAGTAGAGTTTGCATACATAGTTGTCTTTTAAATTTATAACTTCTCTTCTTTAAATTTTAGACTGGCCCCGCCCCCAATGGACAACAATCTGAAGACTCATCCTTTCTCAAATTCCGTGGAAATCACACCGGCGTCGTCTTCAATGATCCTCTACTCCCCCTTGGAAATTCCTTGTGGGAAGCTGTTTACACAGATGAAGTCATAGCAACTATGGTTACCAAGGTTTCTACCAATTTTGCAAAAATATATCTCACTGCTTTCGAAAATTTTACTGGTGAACCATTTAATTACATATTTTCAATTACTAAAGCTTAAATAACTGTTTAAATTTTATATTTTTAAAATACATTGTGTCCATTTTAATTAGAAAAAGTTATCCATGAAGTTGAAAGTTCGAACAAAGCAAATTCGAACAATGGAAACCCAACCACTAGTATAGAATTTATTTTACAACTTCCTCTCAACAAATCGGAGGATATCACAAAAGTCCTTAGCCGCATTAACGAAACAGCTCCTGGAACTGTCACAACCCTTGTGATAACATCAACAAACCTCACATCAGTCTCAATTCCAACTCAGGGTCTTGCAAAAATGGGGTTTACAATGAACACAACTTCCTGCACAGAAAGGTCAACCCCTTTCGAGCCGGAAATGGTAGATCTACTTAAAAAGCTTGACCACGTCTTCTTAGTCACGTATCCAAATTTGGATGAGAAGTTTGAGCAAACTGGCAAGGAATATGATGAATGTGTTCAAATCATTCAAGGCATCAACAAAAATCTAACATTTACAATTATCACTAATTACCAAGGTCAAAATGAAGCTAGCTTTGACCTCTTCTGGAAGGAAGGAAATGATTGGGCGGAGACGAAAAATACAAATATAATTTTCAGCAATGCCTTTGACCTTGTTGAAGATAACGTTGGTAAAGCTGGATGGTGGCGAGTGGAAGAAAATGAAGGAAAATATATTTTTACAGACAAAACAAAAGGTGTGTAATAATGCAATGCAAATGTGAAATGTACAAATGTCATGACTATTTTTTTATAATTTTTTTAGCGAGAAGTGAGGAACGAGTTGCAAATGCTACAGTTAAAAAAAATCCTGGGAATAAAATTGCTCCCTCTAAAATACAAACTGCTGGTCAAGGTAAAACTGGGAACAGTAATGGAATAGCTATAGCTATCGGGGTATTAAGCACACTTGTCATTACATCATATGCTTAGTGGGTCTTTTTTTTGAAGAAAAAAAAAAGATAATGAGAACAATTCAAGTGGAGAGGTAATTCAGAGAAGGGGTTAACCTTAAAAAGATTTATAAATATTACACTTTTGTTTATATAAAACTTGGTTATAATTAATGGCCGAGTTACTTTTAAAATTAAATAAAGATAAATTATGATGATACAAACATATATAACTAAATAAAAAAGTATGAACGCTATAATACATTTGTGTCAACTCATTTCCGGTTTTGCGTAGCAGTTTAGCATAGCTAACCTGCAAATATTTTAACATTTATAATAGTTCAGCATACAACAGTGTATGGCAAATAGGGTTCAGTGTATGTGAATGCTTGTGTGGTATTTCCTTTTTTAAGAATTCTGGCAAAATGAGCTCTGCTTAGGCCGACCGAGAGGGGATGTTGTGGTAAATTAGCGGAGAAGCTAATTAAAAGTTCCCTTATGAAAACTAATTACATTCTCAGGCCACAGAAATAATTCCTTAAATACTGTAATGTATTTTAACATATGATTATTTAACCTAAACATGTTTTAACTAAAATATGTCCTATGTAGAGGATGACTAGGACAGAAGTAATTCATCAATACTTTTTGTGCATAATTTACTTATATTAGCAAAAAGTCGGGATAAACATTGGTTTTAGCTGATAGTTAACATGGATAGGTTAAAAGAGTAATTGATTAAAACATGTAATTATGAGTAAGGGACGAAAATGAAGAAAAGAAGAAGAAAGGAGGTTCGAAAAATAAGTCAGAAATTTACGACTGCTTCCCTGGACATCTTCTCTCCTTTGACCAGAATTCTAAGTCCAGAATACACCGAAGTTTTGGAGCCATCAAGTGGAAACAGGGTTACGTTGACTGAAGCATTAAAAACATGATTGGTGAATGAAAGGACTGGATTGTGGAACAACGAAATACCGCTTGAGGCGGCGAAAAGGTCAGCTCTAATTATAAAACCAGTAAGCTTAAGGGACTGTTGTGAGCAAGAATTGTTGCTCATTGCTGGTATCGGCGAACTTAAATAACGGCAACGAAGAAGTGAAATTTAGAAGTGAGACTCAAATTTAGAAGAATGTCCAAAGACGATGAGGCAACTGAAAAGCAAATATTAACTCCCAATATGGATAAAAGAGTTGCAACAAAAATTTAATTAAATTCAAGAATTTAATTCTTAGAGCTAGACCTTTTTTCCCACCAATTTTTCTTTTGTCCCATGCTGCGTTTGAGTCCTTCGACTACAAAGGACAACTAACCGAACCTAAATTCAAGTAAAAACCAGCTTTTGTGCAGCAGCAGGGAGTAAGTAATATCCTTTCACGTGTTTCAACCCTCAACTCCTGTATTTCCGTCTTCACCTCAATAGACACACTTGCCTTTTTTTTAGGCAAATATGATTTATTTTTAGGAAATCGACATACAAAAAGCATTTTAACTTTCAAGTCCTTTTCCCACCTGGAATCAATTGCTTTTTGAATGTCTGCAACAATTGAATTTCAAGCTGTTGCTGTTTATTTCATTACTATCTATATATTTCGTACGTTTTATATGAAGTGACATTCATTTTGTTGTCACCTTTGTAACAGGAAACATGCATTCCCGTCACTTGACTGTACTATTTTTTTCTACGCCTCTGTACAAGGCTACACAAGTATGTTGGATGGCTTGATGGAAGCCACCAGGATACATACAGCTCATTTTCGAGTCCGTCCTACACCCACTTAGTACAAGGATGTCACGGTGGAACTACATCGGGAGCGCATTTGGGTTCCCATGACCACCTTTGACATGAGACGTCGAAAGTCTGAATAAGCCTATAAAATGCAAATTCCAGTCAGTTTTGAGGTGAACCAGTAAGTAATATTACCTAATTTATTATGACATACAGAAGTATCTCATTCCTGTTTGAAAAAAATGCGTTTTTGCTGTGATTTTTATCTCTATTCAGATACTGCTGGCATGGCCGAAGCGTTGACTTTCGGAGAAATGCTGTCTTCCATAATGGAGATTAAAACTGGATGCACTGATCCAGTTGTCGTGACAGCATTTGAACTTGCTTAACCGGAAACCCTTCATTTGGGATTTACCCATTACAGGATCCCACTACATTTACGTCCAGCCAGATGAGCTAACAAAGCTATACCGGATGAAAATTCGTGCTCCTGGCTTCATATATAGGACGGGTGAAACCTCAGATACGCCCACCCGACTAACGGGCATATCGGTGACCATGAAAATAAGATTATTTTGTCATTGATGACATATTTTTTTGGCATGCTAGAGGTTTATTATGTAGTAGGATGTGACTACGTATGCCCTAGCAGAGTTTTAAATATAACAAATGCCGCCATAGATTTTAAGCTAAAAAAATTCGACCCAATTTCACCAGAAGGGAAAATATATAAAATAGAAACAACCTAAAATCCTGGTTATCTGACACGTATACTGGATGTGTCTCTTGGTAGAACTGAAACTGAGAACGAGGAACGATTTCCCATTTTATCCTTGGATCCAAGAGTTCTTTTCCCAACTATAGCAATGCTAGCCACGGATGTAAGAAAACAAGGGTGTTTTTAACAGTACCAGCCGCCACCTGCACTATTATCACATCCTACAATAACAAAATAGTGCGCATTTTATTTTTAATGTACGGCAGCAAGAATTTGTTCAGAAATCTTGGAATGAGGTTTATCCCCATTCACTTTCCTTTGACCGGGCAAAGGTTGATGACAACCTCTCTTGGGCCTTCCTTCCTTTGGTAAAGTCCCGCATGGGAATAAGTCGTAATGGAGATTCCACTGGTCTCCAATACTGATGAAGCCATCCGGGGATTATAATAATGCTGAATATGCCTGGGTTGCATTCCGGTAATTTAATGCATTCAGCAGATCTCGAACCTCGACCCTACCATCAAGCATATCATCCACTATAGTCAGGTCTATGGCGAGTCCAAATTTGTTAATTTATTTTAACAGTTCTCGCAACGAAATTTTGTTATGTCTCCAGTTGATCCAAAGCAGTCTGTACAGTATTTGGAAATAGTACAATAAATGTTCGCTACTCGATTGATTCTCACCCCAAAATTCAATTCAAATCACGGATTTTCCCAACTTGCATCCTCGAGAGCAAAAATGAATCTTGTGATCTTGTACCTCAAGAATCAATGGCTCATTCTAGATTTTAGATTGATGTAACAGAAGAGCAGTTTACACTCCGGAAATAGAATGTTCCCATGTTGTCTCAAGACTCGGATATCACAAGGATGTTAACGTTAGCAAAGCAATTGTTAAAATAAGGATCGGCTTCAGTTTATGAGGTTGAGTTAAAGAAATCGGTCTCAGAAGACTAGGTGGGATGGAAGCTGCCGGGATTTGGAACAGGTGGGTTAGGAAGTTTACGAGGAAGAAGGTTATCATACCGGATGCGGAAGCAAGGGCGATATGGATGTGAGGAAATGTTCAAATTATATTCTGGATTGTGATTCTTGGTAATTCATTAGCTTTCATTAGTTTTCTATTGAATGGTCGAAAAAGATTGAAGACTGCAATTTATTGATTTGTAAGAGTTTTGAAAAAATGGGTTTAGAAGTTGAGGAGTAAGGATCGAATTTGGATGAATGCAAGCTGTCGTGTATTTTTGTAACGTAATTGACAGACCCTCTAGTTAATTACGAAAACCAAACGAATCCGGAGGATCCAACTTGTACTCTCTTTAAAACTTCAATACTTGATTTTAAACTGGAGTATTTTTAGCAAAGATGTGCTGCTACCTCATTTCCAATACAATTTTAAGTTTAACTCATATTTCTTAATATAGCGGCTTGTGCAATATTAGATCATTTTCAAGGTTCATTTAGGAATGGGAATTTTTGAAGTTATTTCCTTCCTTATTACTGATTGATTTTCAAATGAATATCTCGAAGTATTCCTCAACTTTATTAAATGTACGGTGATGCCACACCTTTCATTTATTCCAAATAAGAGACAAGCAGCTCATACAAATTATTTTGGGTAATTGCAACAAATTCATATGTGACCTAATTACTTCAGATATATAAAATCCCAGCCGATAGCAAGCTGAATAATTTTCTTCAGCTGACTTGGAAAGTAGCGAAATGATGGTATCGTCCAAAGCAATTTAAGAGTCGAGGTTTATTTAAGCATCTTTAAAAATTCTTTATTTCAGAAATCTTGTATGTGATTTCAAAAAGAAGAAAATCCAAATGTCTTAAGAGCAATGCTAAACTAATAAGAAATCCAATGAGTCAGAAATCAAACCTAAGTCTCTCGACCTTCGGGGAGGAATGCCTGTAAAATATGTGATACCTGGAGTTAGTTATAAGATTAAATATTGTCGCTGGGCTACAAGCGTGATCAAATAATGTGTGAGTAGTCTTAACACATGTACGCCGGGTAATTATTATTAATTAAATATATAGTCCCTCACAATGACGATGAACATCTCCGAAAACGGATCGTAAAATCTATTTTCAAAAGCAAGCTAAGTTTCTTGGTTTTATTCAATTTTCATGACTAATTTTAAATTTTGTGGTAATTGGTTTTTTAAGCCACCATGCCAAATAATGAAAACCGTCGCTAGGACTGATATTTTTCAAAATTCTCGATACTGA
>JAHZNA010001889.1:0-28202 GCA_027743935.1 Sinodicranocentrus sp. ZH6
TTATACCATAGAATGGAAATTAAGTACAATCGCAATCTTGCTCTTGCTAATTTAATTCATTTGGCGAGATATCATATTGCCATTATTACCACCTTGCAAAGCACGCTCATATCACACACTTCCACTTTAATTCTCCCTCATTTACACAAATCTAATCTTTCACCTTTCTAAAAAAATACTGCATGAAATCACTTCTCCCCATCTCCCATGAGAAACTTTTTTTCAAGGATAAACCATAAAAATTGTGTTTTCTCGTTTACCACCATACACCAAGCTGATTTTAAACAGCTTAACTAAATGAGCATGTCACCACCGAGAGGTGAAATAGGGTAATTAGCTGTAAGAAGATTTGACTACTTTTTTCCGACCATCTTTTCTGATAATCTTGTACACATTGTAGAACGCTAAGGGTAGCTGGTTTGTCTATATGGGTGTGTGGATTTTTCTAAATTTAATTATGATTCAGAGCAACTCTATTACCTAGATAAACAGTAGCATTAGCGGAGAAAATTACCACCCGTAAATAGTCCACATTTGTCAGTTCCGTTTCAGGTGAAAAGACCACTACAGCTTTACTGTCTTATCGAGAGGAAAAAAGTAGAAATACAAACATGCATGTTTGCAAACGACCGGATTTGAAGGGATAGAGATTTAACAGTTTTACGTCTTCATTATCTACTGCACATTTTATGCATTGCTTTGTAAAATTAGCTAGTTTTAATCATTGAGAAAATTAGATATGATTGACTTCTGCTCCTATGAATATTATTATTGATGGAATAATAATTGAAATTGGCTTAGGTATAATGCATTTTATGCAGGTATTCCCGGGTAAAGATGTGCAGCGAAATGTTTTGACAGACACGACATTCAAGCTCAAAATTACATTCGTAGGATGGTAGCAAAACTAGTGTTAAATAGAAATATTCTTCAAATCCTATAAAGTCGTAAAGGAAATGAACCTCAGAGCGAAGCAGAAAGCCAGTAAATCATTTACAATTGAAAAACTCTGTGTAACAATTTTACGTCTCTCAAAAGCCTGAAAATTCCAAGCAATAAAGTGTTTCGCTTACGTTTTTGCTGATAACATGAAAAAAGGTACGTTTTAAGCTTTATAATAGTTTTTCGAGGTTGAAAAAGCACACACTCTGGAGATCTAAATGGTTGATTAAGTTCTCTAGAGTATATTGCAGAAGACATGTAAAAGTGAAATAAATTTATTGTGTAATATACATTCTTCATATATGACTTAGGCATATCCGCACTCACTGTCTGACGAACTAAAGTGCAGAAATACATAAATATATGTATGGATAACTACACAGCTTAACTCTGAAAACACTTTACAAATCTTCCCAACTCTGGTATGACCACTCAGGAAGCTTTTTTGATTTATTGAGGCATATCTCTGCTAACAATTTACAAGACAATTTCAATTTTCCATTTTTTCCCAAAGCTTACCTCACCCCATTTCCACTTCTGGACGTAAGGGGATATTTTCTTTTTTGTTTGTCTGTCTGTGTGGCTGACTATTTTACCAAGGTGGCTAGCTCCTTCTTTTCTTGATACATATATATTTTGGAAAGTCAATGCTCGCATCTTACAGTGATGCCTTAAGAATATACGGGAAAGAAAGATAAAGTATGGGAGGAAAAGGTGGGAGGATGAAAGAGTTCGCATCATAAATTTACAATTGTACAATTAAAACATAATGAATGTTGTAACCCATACGACAATTATAGATCACCAACAAACGAAAAAACCACCTGAAGCCTTGGAAAAACGGATTTGACTTCATGGGGAAATCACTTTACCCTCTTGCATCAAATCATCAACTTTTTGCTTGGATTCACCACAAAGAACCATTTTCCCCTGTGGATTTCCTCCTCCATAAGAACTCCTCTTGCTTGAGTCATGATAGCTATAATTTATTTTCAAAGTGCAATAATGATAACATTAATAATACGACTTTTTAATGGTGTAATCATTTCAGATTACAGAGCCTTATAACTCCACGCAAAACAATATACTTCACAGTTGCAATTTGGAATAGGAAAAAAGAGTAATATCGTTAGTTAGAGATTTCCTTCTCACTGGGAAATACATAAAGAAAAAATATGGAATTACACTCATAATTTTTTTTCTTCCTTAATACCTACTTTTGATGCTCCAATATCAATATTATTAAAAACTCCATATTATTTTCATTTTGGCTTAAAACATAACATTCAAGGATATCAAGCGAATTAAGGTAAAAATTATGGTGCTCTTATTTTTTACACATTTTTTCTGGATAATCTTTATGCAGCATTTATAGCCATAAGGGAAAACCACAGGAAAAAAGTCAAAGAGGTGAAGGTGGGAGGATGGATCCTGTGTGATTTTTTGATTGACGTTTTCTGCACAGAAGCTTGCTCACAGTCATCATCTCAAAGTCTCATGAGGGTGTGAATACTTTTAAACTGAGGAGTTGAGAATGAAAAAGTTGATACTTTGTAAGCTAAGGAATACTTATCCATTAATTATCTGGATAGCACATGACCCCCTACCAAGGATTTTATAGTGAGGCAGCTCATGCACCATTCAGCGAGTAGCACAGAGGCAAAAGAAGTCAATTTCTTGACAGCAAACATGAAACCTATTTTTTACAGTGTCAGTCATCCTATCATGTAACACAAGAGGGGAGAGAAATCTATGAACATCATGTGTACTTTATTTAGCCCAGGGCAGTGTATTTTTTGTTCTATATGATGATGATCTGATGTAATCTTGGATAAAATAAATTTTTTTTAATAAACTGCGCGCTCCTTTCACGGAATGATTAAAACGTGCAATATTCCTACTAATTATTAGCAATATAAAAAATTTACTCTCCTAGTTCTGCAATTATTTATCAAATTAGCGAACATTCTTATCCTTCTTATCCTGTCTCATCTTGAGAAGAAATTAAGATTTTCTCTTTTATATTTATCTGAACAGTTTTTGATATTGGGAAATATGGAAAAATATGATTTCAAGAGATATTCAGAAAATGAATGAGCAAGGTGTAATTCATATAGACTGTATCCTACTGTGAGCTGAACGGAAGTAGATTACAAGCGCGTCATGTCAAAATTGATGCTGTAAGCGTAAATTATTTCTTTCCACAAAAAATCTCCTATTACACCTGTATTCCCCTTTAGGCAAATAATCCCAGTGAGCGATACGCCTCCTTGAGAGAATCGTTAAAAAATCTTATGAATGAAGAGAAACATCAAATGATACAAAATATAATTTTTTCCTCATTCAAGAAAAAAAATCCATGAATGAAATCCGCCATCCTTTCTTAACCCCACGTGATCATTGCGAAATCTCCTATTAAACCTGACTCTCAGCTTCCTTTACTCTTTCTATCCATGCGAAATGCAAAAGAGGAGTCGCACTTGTAAAAAACACAATTAACAACTTTAGCCAAGATTAATTAGTAGAATGATATAACTTTGTTTTTCCCTTTCCACATTTTCCATATATTCCATAAGTCGTTTTCCATTCCCCTTTAGGCAAATAATCCCAGTGAGCGATACGCCTCCTTGAGAGAATCGTTAAAAAATCTTATGAATGAAGAGAAACATCAAATGATACAAAAATAATTTTTTCCTCATTCAAGAAAAAAAATCCATGAATGAAATCCGCCATCCTTTCTTAACCCCACAAACTGTGATCATTGCGAAATCTCCTATTAAACCTGACTCAGCTTCCTTTACTCTTTCTATCCATGCGAAATGCAAAAGAGGAGTCGCACTTGTAAAAAAACACAATTAACAACTTTAGCCAAGATTAATTAGTAGAATGATATAACTTTGTTTTTCCCTTTCCACATTTTCCATATATTCCATAAGTCGTTTTCCTCTTTTTATTTCCTCCCATATATCTCTCCCAGGATCTCTCAATGAGTGTGGCGTAAAACACGGAGAAAAATAAAATATCTCTTTCAGTCTTGTTTACGTTATCTGGAAGTTTTTTCATTTACAGAGCAAACTTGTGCACAATCTCTATCCCAGCTACCTAACAGCTTACACGTACAATATAATAATATGCAACAATATTGTGATGTAAGATATTCTGCAATTTTTTTCCAATGTAAAAGACCGACTCTTATCTGGATAACACATTTTTTCCTTAAAAGAAAAAAGATCTTTTTGATGAATGAATATATTGTGCACTATTTATACATATATATATTTTTGCTTACAGAAGTACAAGAGAAAAATGTATGAATGAGAAAACTCTCGAGCTTATGTATAACAACAGGTTTATCACTATCAAGTTCTTCTCAAAAAGGAGCAAGATACACCACAACTTGTGAAACACAATGCACTCGCCACTTCATTCATATCGGGTTGATCATAACAAAAAAACTTCTCATTTCATTTGAATAAAATAGCAATCTAGATATTAATTTAGCCAATTATGACATCCGCAAGAGTTCTCTGAGGATACATTTAAGCTTTTTACACAGGATTTTAGTTCAATTTTAGTTATACAATATATATCCACTCCATATTCCACTTTAATTTTTCACCCCTTATCTCAATCAACCGGTAAAGTTAGAAAAGGAGAATGCAATTTCATGCTAGCATCATCATCAAAAACATCATCTCAGGTAGTAATGGGAAGACTTGTAAAAGTTGAAGAATTGTTGAGATCAAATATAACACAAAAGCAACAACAATATATCTCCATTTGTTCAGCAAAGATAATCTTTATGAAGTATAAAACATTTTTGCTGTTTTTTTTATTCCCTCTCCTCTTTCGTCAAAGATAGGGAAAATGCTCTTGTACAACTGGTACGTTTCCCAATAGGAAAGTCATTTTTACTGACAATTCCATTTTATTCTGGCTGGTCGGGGGTGTGGGAATCTGGAAATAAAAAATATTATTGTGTTTTTTTCTTTTAAAAAAATGTGTACAACCGCAACACGTCAAAATTATCCATCGAGGAAAAAATTCGACAACGGCTTTGGTTATCTTGCTCATTCACGTATTTCCGAACCTTGTACTATGTTAAATGTCCCCAAAGGGAAATATAATTTTAATTAAGGATAACTGGACGGTATTAGGATAAGATTTTTAAACAATGCTACACATATCATTTGCGAATGAATGAAATGTCATTGACTCAGTGTCTTAATGTAAGTTTAAACATTATATTTCTAGAAGAAGGGGAAACACAAAGGAGAAAAAAAATGTTGCGAAATTCCGTTTTCCAGATTTGAGACAGTGATAAGGACACGTTGTATGTTGTTTTCGCTCCATGTCGATCTTATCAATATGATAGTCTGGTTGGCCGTTGTAGAGTCTCTTTATTACATTTTTTTCCTACTTTTTTTCCAACCCTCAAGCTAATAATTAAGAGAAGAAGGTGATATCAGAAAATGATTATTGCTTTTAAAGGATTTTCGGTATTTTGAGCACAAATTATTAATTCCCTTATCAATTCTCCCTCGAGCTCATACCTCATTACGTTTATTGTTGAGCTGTATGTTGGATATTGTTATCGAAATGCAACTCGATATATGTATCAAGACCATCGCCAAGTTCCTGTCTCAGATCAACGGAACAATAAATCATTTTCTCAGCAATTTTTTCTCCTTATTTTCTTCTCTTTTCTTGATGGGATTTAGAAATTGGCACGTAACAAAATTAATGATGTTTATTACATTAAAATATATCTGATTTGGGATTTGGATTTTTTTCGGACTATTTTTAATGATCTCCTTTTCACAAGTTAATCTGGAGATTTAGATTTGAGGAAGAAAGAAGAAGAAAAAGAATTTATGTGTGTCGATGCACATTTCAGATTGGTATTTTATTTCTTCCCTTCTTTCAAAAGTAAACTGTGATTTATTGCATCACGAAGCAAAGCTGAAGAGGAAAATAGATAGTCAAAAAATGTACAAGACATGTTTCTCTGTTGTTAATTGCCAGACAAGGGATTTTATAGAGTGGACTGTTAATTGAATGAGGATATAAGATAGAAAATAGAGTTTTAAATTAAAAAAAGGAGAAAATTGCATTGGAAATCATATCAAAAACTCATCGGGAAATGTGTACCACCAGCAAAGCCACTTTTTTCATATCGCTAAGAAGTTGTAGTGCATTGCTGTATTATAAAAATGAGTAAGTGTCCGATTTAGATTCGAAAAATATGGATTACCTGCTTTACCATCACTGCCTGGTTTACATTGCATGACGTAAAAAATACAATATTCAATCTTGTTGTATATGATATATAGCACGTACGTGTGTTATTCTAATCTCTTGAAGAAAACACAAGGATTTTTTATTAGTGTGAGTGCAATTGCACTTTATTAAGGTAATAATTATTTCTTAATTGGAAAGACAGAATTTATGAATAATATTCTAGGATGGAGTCATTTCATATTTTCATATTTTAATTTCAGCGTAAAGGGTTCATCCAAATATAACGTTTGACAAAAATGACGCTGCCCTGTTGATCTGTGATTCAATTCAAAAACACATCATGTCATGCTTTGTTTTTACTATACAAAAAGTTCGTCAATCTTGCCAACGTTTAGGAATATGTTACAAAGTGTTTGAACGACTCCACAAAATCATCAATTTTTAAATTCCTTTTTTATTACATTCCACGCTGTCCATACCAGAAAAAGATAAATTATGAGGATAAATGGACAATAAAACATTTTCATTCGAATAATCAACCCCTCCCTCAGCTACCACATACTCACCCAGGTTTACATAACAGAGCTAATGCCCAATATAAATCATCATATTTGTCGGTGGATGACTATGATATGGAAAATGCAACCAGTTTTTATTTCCCCACACTCTCCGTCAAACATTCATGACGAGAGGTATGTGAACACTACTACCTGAGCAAATTTATGTGTAAAGTACTTCTTCACTTGAAATGATGAAGATTGATGAATCTCTTTTTTTAGATGGATCTTCCAAGATTGATGCCACTCACTGTGAAAATATTTTTAGGTACTAGAAAATATTTTTACGCGGGGGCACTCAAAGTAAAAAGTGAATTAGCCTATTTAGCAATATTATGAATAATTTATGCAACTCCAACCACCAAGCTTGAATGTATTTTACGCGAATATTTTTTTCGCAACGAAATGCTCGAGTAAGCTTAAAACTAGATTTCCTTTGACTCAGAAAATTTATGAGGATGATCTCCTCTCAAGTGGAAAATGCATGTTAAGTAAGATGTACTACTGACTATGGACCTTTCAAGTTGGATTGACCAGAAAGGAAAGAAACTATGAGGGATGAAGAAGTCTGTTCACGCATTCCAAACAATAAATACCTACGATGAAAACCTCGTGTTTGCTCAAGTCGAGCATTTTGTTTGTGTTCAGGTTTCGAGAGAGAAAAAGGCATTTCAAACTCCAGACGAATAACTTGTTTAGAGCCACAAACTTCGAGTCATCAGGAGAAATGATAAGCCCTGATTAAACTTACCTCACATTGCACTTGGACTTCCAGGCGTCATCATATCACCAACTTGGTCTCCACAGCCAATGCACTGCCTGGAATGAATTTTTATGTTGGTTTACCTCACTCTCTCTCTCTCTTGAGGGGAATGCATTTCTCACTGGGAATATCCTTTTAACCCTTTTTTCCACAATGCAAATAAATACAGGGCTAATCAATGTTTTCTCTTTGATGAGGATGTAAACTTGAGGTGGCAGTTGGGAGAAGAGGAGGGATGTTAATTATGGCATACATTTCCTTGGAATGGTGGTTCTGATATCAAAACACTCAGACATACTGACTTACTTTCTTTAAGGAAAAATGCAATTGTAATTGTCTCCTTGTTAGATGTCTTTTTCATGAGGGTAGGGATTTTTTATCCATCTCTCCCATAATATATTTGACTCTTTTCCCATAAATGGTCCACATTAGGGAGAGAAGAGGGAGAATAATTTTTATCAATAATTGTGTCTTCTCCTAATCGTAATAAACTTGGCGAGAAATGGATTACGTCGCGACTGCACCATATTTTCTGTAGGGTACAAAGTAATTAAACCCTTTTCCCATCGTCATCTGTTGTGAGGAGAGGAAGTTCATTGTAAAAAAAAGTTTTTCTTTTCCAGATAAATATTTAAAAGGATTGGAATAAATTGCTCAAATTTATTTTTACGAAGAGAACACTCCAGTAGTAGGATTTTTTTACGGAGGAGACTATTTACGAGTTTGGGAAAAACGAGAAAAAATAATTGACGTGGTTGGAAAGACATGTCGTTTGGCTAGAAGATCTTTAAATCCTTTTCCGTTTTGTGTCGTCAGCTATAAAAAGGCTATCAGTTATTGCTCTCTAAAAGCATCCTTTCTAAATGCTTTCCTCGTGAGTTATCTCGTCGACTGGGTTTTTACTTTGGAGTTTTTAATGTACCAATTCTCTATTTGGTTTGATGGGCTAAAACAAAAAGGAAAATATTAATGAGAATTTTGTAAGGAAAACGTTGAAGACATGTTCCCGGGAGATTTAAAATGCTTGGTTTGAAATTTTCAAAATTAAGAGTTGCTGGAATAAAGAGAGAACGTATATAATTATTAGAATAAAGTTTTCTCCAGCTGAGAAATAATATATTAGATTTTCGTAGCAAAATTCGTAGTTAATCTTTCAATCATTTAACTTCCTAATATGCCGCTAGAAATCATATTCGTTTACAAACCTCGCTGAGTAATGGCGTGCTGTACATCGATGTGAATCCTGGCTATTTTTATGAAGCTGCAACACAATCTTCTAAAGTACTTGTTTTAACTGACAATTGAAATTTTATTAACAACGCTATACAACATCAAAATACTTTATACATTGTGGACAAACTAACCCCTAATTCTTATCCCCACTAACTATCTAATGAAGAATTAAGCTCCAACTGCTATTTCTTCATAGAATTATTGATCCAAAACCCAACCAAAAATATCATTATTTTTCTCCAACCTCAAAATTTCTCCAATCCCCAATTCCCCAGTAGCATTTTCATGCAATCAACTCAACCCCACAACTAACCCGACGCATGCAATCCCATCAATAAAAAATTCCCCTCTCAACACCAAACATAGTCAATCCATCCATATTCCATACAAAATCTATTACCCGAATAAAAAATCCCCTTATTACAATAAACCCCACAACATGACGGAATACTCCCATATCCCAACTCAATCCCACCAACACATTTACAATTGTCAACGCACCATTCAATCCTTTTCACACACGACGACCGTCTCTCCCTGCTAATAAAAAATATATATTCTTTTATTGAACTCTCTCTCTCAATACAATTCCCCTTCTTAACTGCATATCCTTATACATAGCACGTCTCCGTCCTTTTTTTTACATGCGGTAGCAACACCAGGCTATCCTTTATAGTTTGGGGTTGGACACAAGGAATGAGCTGAGGGCGTGGAGTCATCCGCCCAGATCCTATTAGGGGACCACTTTACACCCCGAAACTCGGGCAAGAAACCGCCCCTGTCTAAGACCCTTTCACGTTACTCCTGCTCATCCAACCAGAACGAAACCTTTTGGGATCAATCCAATTTTTATATTCCTCGTCGTCTCCCCTCATACTCTTCAAAGGAAAAAAAACTGAACGAAGCCGAGAGAGCAAGAAAAAAGTCATCATCATCTTTCTACTCCTTCCAGTTGTTTACAATGTAACACCACATTTACCACTTACCAGTCGGCTATTATATAACCCACCAAGGAGGCTAAACAAACACAGTATGAAAGGCAAGCAAAGAAAGGGTTAACCGTATGACGGACAACTTTTATGCTCCTTGCTTTGTCGCCTTTTACACATTGTATATGTGTGTTGAGTCTCTTCGGCTTCACACAAGAAGTGGAAGAAGGCAAGTAAGCCGAACAAGCCAGGGTGGAAAAAATGTTGCTTTGAAGTAATACACATTACAACACACAGCTTCTGCTTCTTTCTTATAGAGATCTCGTCTAGTGTATCTATCTCGTGTGTACAATTTTTTTCCTTCAAGTGAGAAGAAGAGGTCCTCTGTAAGGTTGTGAGTGAGAAAGCAATACGATATTCACCTTTTTTGCTTCTGCGAGCACACACACTTCACAAGTTTTTCTTATACTTTTGGGTATATTGTATGTGTGTGTTTCTCTTTATGTTTTAATGTTGTCTTTAGACTCGTTTTTCTGAGACGGGGGCTTTCTGCTCTTACCTCGTAGCTGCCTAGTTATCCCTATGTCGCTCTGTCTCTGCTCCTTATTACTTTATTGGAGTTGCGGCAGCTCATTAACAGCGAGAAGATCATCTCTTTCCTGATCCACCACCTTTTCACCTGAGTGAAGACAAGGGATGCATTTTCGTGAAGAGTTTTGTGGCGAAATAAACAAATTTAACCAATGTGCATTTCATTTTTAGTGAGCACAAACTTACTGTCCCTGGAGTCAAGGTATCTTTAGTAAAATTCAATTAAGAAAAAAATTCAACTCAATTTTTTGCCGTTGAAGTCAATCAATGTGGGAAATTGTTTTTCTCGTTAAAATCTGTTTTTGGGTCAATGTGAACACTTTAACCTAATCTGCAGTTTACCCACATACACCAGTTTAATCTACGCATCGTTGCAATTTGCTCATCTCAACTTATCATCAACAGTTGAGCGTTTTGTATTGGAGTAAATCGCTTAAAATCTTAAAGTCACTGTCTCACTCGATTTCCCCGTCTTGCTCGATTCCTCTTAATCGCCATCACCGTCATCATCTTGAGAAGTATCAGCTCATATTACGGAGAACAAATTGAACTTGATAAAAATCCTCAAATACTTGTTTTCCTGATAAACTTGTGTTTTTTTAAGTTGAGATAACAAGGATTTAGTTATTTTCTCAGTGGCGGAATACCACTGTATTGCTTGTCTGAAAAAAGTTGAATTGGAGCTGAAAGGAAAATTAAAATTGTCACTGAGTCACACTACGAGTAACAGACATCCCGTGAATGTGCATGTGTGTGTGATTCAACCTTGGATAATGTCAAAAACTTTTTGATAAGAGTTGGCATCCCAAGAAACAAGTAATATTTTTAGTATATATACATGACTGACTCTTGTAAAATATTGATAAATTGTGCCCCATCTATATTCACACATGTTAGCATTAGAGCTTATAAAAGATCCAAAACTTACTCATCGAGGAGGAGCATCATCGTGATCAAATATGATCTTAAAACGTGATCTTTATGAGCTGATGGTCGTCCAATGAACTTATCTCTGAAAAGGAGCTTCTTATCATGACACCGAAGTGCGAGATTATCTCTTGTCTTAACAGTTTTTCATTTGAGATTTTGAAGTGAGCAAAGTTTAAGCTTAAGCAAGTCATCACCATCTCATCTTCTCCGTTGAAGTTGAACACAGTTGCTTGATTGCGATAGTAAAATAAACTCTTTAAAAAACTATAAACCAAAAGTGGAACAAGTTCATCATCATCTTTAATTAAAAGTGAATCTTGTGACAATCAAAACTGCAGAAAAAAACATTGAATTTTTTCACATTTCAATAAATCTCATCGCTTCACGTGTGACTATGTGAGCTTGATACACCTAGTGAACTAAATTCCAAGAAAATGCACTATTTCCTGTGTTGAGTTAATTAAAACTTAATTAATATTCCAGACAAGTGATAAACTATTTGGGTTAGTGCTTCACTCTTTTCCCTCGGATTTCACACCGAAACAAGAGAAACTAGTTGACGGGAGGGTTTGTAAGGATGCAAGAAAAATTTTTTTTTGATTCATTCAGCAATCCCACAAGTTGTGAGGGAGAAATTTCTCTTTTAAAAAACTACCATTTACTCATTCATTGCATTGCATAATTGAGTTGAACAGTTGAGAAAAAAAATCAAGTCTTGTTTTCTGCCACCACAATACCTCCACCATCACCACCCGCACACATTTTTTGCTGCTGGCTAAACACAGCAAATAAAATAATTGCAAGATTCAAGAAAGAAATTGTGTGAAAAACTAGATCGTAAATTGTCAGAAAAGGTTTGAGCTTGAAGTACGCACTACACACCTTGTAATTAACCTCGCGGTTACCCGTTCCCATAAAACGACTTGGAATTGACGAAGAATATAAAAAACGAGTAAAACTTGCCACTTTAAAATACATTGTGGGCATCAGCATCATCATTATCGAAGAATAACGAGAGAGATTTTTTTATTGTTGGAAAATTTGTGAATGAAAAATTTAATTACTTTTGACTTTCTGGAGTTGAGGTTTTAATGAATGAAACTTGAGTGATTTCCTTTCAAGTTGATTATATTGCAAAAGCAAAAATTGCTACTTGGATTGACTATTAGTCTCGTGGGTAATAATCCTCTCACTCAGCAAACTTGTAAGGACCAGCCTTTAGGCAGATATTCGCCAAAGGGAGTAATTACCGAGGGAGGTTAAAACAAGAAGAAGACACAGAACGAGAATTGAGGAGTTACTTTTTTCTCAGAATAACCAGAGGGTGGAAATCAGGGAGGTTTCGTAAGGGAAGGAAGGAAGTGAATGTACCACTCTGTTTCAACAAAAGTAATAGTCTTTGAGGATCGAAAAAGGTAAGAGTAAAAAAAACTTGTGCATTTTTTTCTAACACATGTGTTAAATTAAGGGGAAACTAGTAATTTTCCAGAAGGTTTAATTTCACCTAAGGCAAAAGAAATAATTTAATTTTCGCAAATGGGCTACTGGAAGTTGAATTAATGCAATTTTAAGTATACATTAATTGTGTACGATGTTTCCGTTCCACGCTGTTTGAATATTTATACTGTCGCAAATTAAAGCCCTTTGAAGTAAAGATAGTCTGGATTCCTTGTCGTGCATGGTATGTGTTGGTGTCCAAAGCTGTCTGAATATAAGTTGCATTAAGTAACCTCGAATACCTGAGAAAAGTCAATGTCATCATCATGCTCACTCACAGTGAAAACGTTTTTTCCGATTTTTATCTATCCTTCTCAAATTCCCATCCCTACTTGTTTTCCCCTAATCTTTTTCCCCACAGGAGGATTATCTTATTTGTTATGAAATTTTGTGGAAAATTGTTTTGTAAATATTATGTCTATCCCTAACGCTTCAAAATCCATTCAAACTCCCTCCATCCATTCCCTCGGAATAAACAGACATTAAAAGGCAAAATTACATTACAATATTTCACCCTCCTCCTTACATTACAATTTACACTAAGCATAACATACCTCCATTACCTCTAGAGTATTTCTCCATTCATTCCTTTTTTTGTCTAAACAACCAAAAGACCAGTATTGACTCACTCTCTCAAAATCGATATGAAACAGTGGTCTTCGGAATTCTCTCAAACAAGGAGCGGAACGACTACCTTCATAAAAAAGCTAACATCTGACTCTTCTCGACTTAAACTATAGAGAGCCAGTCCGGCGGTAATGTTTTTTTCTTGGAGACAGATATTTCATGTATAAACTTTTGTATACAAAAAAATACTCTCACCCTTTTCACTATACCAGCATTTCAATTACATTCCTCAAAGTGGATATATATTCCTACCATTTATTTTCCACTCTGACAGCTTGAGCTCTTCCAACTTCCTCTTTCTCTCTACAACTTGTACCACAAACGGAAGAAAAAGCTGTTAGATTTTTCCAGCTGGCCAGACCATGTATTTTGTCGAGACGGAGAAGAGATATGGTGCGGAATATATGTACTCGAAAACCTGAAATAAATCAGATATCTCATTTTGATTTCCTTTCCTTCCCTCACGCCAACAGAAACAGGGGCACGCTTAAGATTTTAAAAAGATTTTGTATTTGCATACATACATATGATGTTATCCAGGAGTATTTCATTCATGCATGGATAGTGAAGTAGAGAAGGGCGAGAGCTTGAGAGAAAAAATATTTTGCGGAATTCCATCTTGACCATAAAAATGAGCAGGATGCAAGCCAAACTCGTCCAGGATGGTGATGATGGTTATTGGAGCTGACAAAAATCCATATTGTCAGCGTCTTGACTTTTTTCTTCTGGAGAATGATCCTCTCCACATAAACAGAAGTTATGTAGAGGAATAGATCAGAGAGCAATTAGTCAAATGGTCTTTCGATGTTTGGGACAGTGTGGCAATTAGATGAGGACAGGTAGACGGAGACCCGTATTGTGTGGCCTGGGTTGACTTGACTCCTCAAGTCATTCATGATGAGATGATAGAGAAACTTTGCTTGTGAGAGTTCAACCATGCATAAGGTCTTGTCTCACAGGATCATTGAGAGAGAGAAAAATATACCTTAAAAGAAGTTTTATACTTGAAGAAAAGTTTACGGTTCACCTTTTCCTCGATTTGATACTCACCAACCAGTCACTCAGTGGCTGCTGTATATATGCGAAGCTCAAAAGTTGGGTCTTCTTGATCACTTTCAGAGAGAGAGAGAGAGTATTTAACTCGACCAACTTTTTCCATTATCCGTAGGCGCCACATTTTTTATTACAATCAGCATCATCATCATCAACCTTCTCGTCATCAACATCATCGTCGTCATCATAATCAGAAGTGTGTTCCAGGATGTGAGATGACTGGCTGGATTTTTGTACCGCAAAATCGATTGATATAATACCATTCTTCAGTCACTAATCATTGCACACAATTGCAAATTAAAACCTACCTAAGATATCAATCCAACGTTTTACATACCTATAATTATTTTAGTAACGTTTTAGTTATGCATTTTTAAAAAACTTAATATTGTTTCCAAAATACGCTCCAAATATCCAATAACATTCTGCAAATTACTAATCCTCATAAAATCCAAAGACGACAAGACAACTATGCAAACTCTTTATCTCACAGAAAAAGTATAACCATGTGCAAAAGAGTCCGTCCCTCGTTTTTACAGTAATGCTTTACACAAATGCATCACAAATGAGCGTGCAATTCACGACAAAGAAATTTACGACTGTAGTCAAGTCATATTTTGTCTCAAAAAACGAAACCACCTCTCACTCCACTCAACACACAGGGTAAAGCAATATTACATATACCCATCCCTAAACCAAAAACTGTCAACCTTGCCCCTTCTCCGTCAAATCGATCCTTTATTCGCTTGAGTACTTTACTCAACTTTACATGTTATTCATTCTCAAGTCTAATTTTTCCTAATATCAAACACCACATATCTTACAGTCTGTGAAGTTTCATTAACAATTTTATTGCAAACTGCAAATCTAACATGACAATATTGACAATCCAAAAATTCTTCATTCTTTTCATACTCCACTCGTACCATTTGATATTCATTTGGCGAGAGAGAAACCCCATGTCATTTTTAGTTTACTACACTACTCCAACCATCCATCCTTCAAATACGTTATTGCTATTTTTACCAAAAGGTATAAATTTTGCGTCAATTATAAACTCGTAATATCCCCTTCGTCGCCATTTGACATTTTCTCTCAATTCTCTCCACACAATCAAACAAACCAATAAAAAATATGGAAAAGGAAACGCTTTTAATTTATTTAGCCTTGCTAGGCTCCATTTTTATGTCGTGTCTCTCTCAAAGTCATCATTTCCTCTCGTCTCACGTAATTTTAACTATTTATATGACAATATCCTTTTTCAACTTTTTTTCTCTCTACTAAGTAATATATATATATACCTATCCCAAAAATATATATCTGTATAATACGGAACGAGGAAAAAAGGTCTTGTTAATGGAACCATCAAAAGTTATGACGTGACCACCTTCTTTGCAGCTCATTTCACTTTTGAGACGACGGCACGGGCTTCTCCCAAGCACCGTAAATGCTCTTAGAAACAGTTAGCTGGTTTTTGGATGTGAAGTGGAAAATATACAGTATTTTTTCCCAAGTTTGTGTCTCTCCTCAAAAAATTATTCATGGATATGTTACAATATTTAAGTAACAGTCCGTCCTCTCAATTGTCTCCACATTTTCATCCTTGCTTTGGGCCGGTAATAAAATCCCGAAAAACAAAAACAATTTTTACCTTTTCTTCCCTTCCTCTCCAAACAGTCCATCCCATTTGGGGAGAATGATGACTTTGACGACAAACAAGGAGCCTTCTCTCAAAGCAAGTGCGGTAGGTCTGAAAACAATGGGAAAATTTGGGGAGTTGAGGTCTCCTCTTAATTTTCTCTGTTTGAGGATCATCCTTGTTTCCAAAAGGGCAATAAACACTAAATAAGATAATCCTTGTAAGTCCCCAAGTAAATCGGATTTTCGTCAACTTTTATAGATGATTGGAATGTCGACAGGTAAATGTATTCTTACCTTGATTGATTTACAACTCTAGTCAGACAGTTGAGGATGAGTCTGATGCAATATGGGGACACTTTTTTCCAAAATAAAGTTTCCATTTTCGAACTCCCAGGATGATTCCTAGACTTCAAAATTATTTCTTCAAATAATGTGGTCTAAATAATTTTCCAGTAATAAAAGTCTCTTGGACAAGTTGTTTCCACCAAATTTGCCCCTCTTTCCTTATCTCAATTCGTGATTGGGATTTTGATAAGGAGCTCTCTTGGTGGTAGCTTTAAGCATTGAATAATAAAATGTTTCAGATGGAAAATCATTTTATTTCGTATATATGCTTTTGAAAGTAATACAGTCATTATCATACACAGTAGCTTAAATAAGAGATTATTAAGATGTCATAATACTCCATGTTTTCCACTTGCTCCCAGGTATTAGCATTATTTTCGCTGTTAGGGATGAAGAAGCTGCTTATCAAAAAGAGATCACACGCATTTCATATTTGCGCCTTGTCGGATTAATTCTACTTCTTGGAGGAAGCTCATAACCGAGAGGAAACTAAACTCGCTAAAAATGTAGTCTTCTTCTCCTTTAGGGAATACGTTTTAAAAAATTATCCCACTATGTACACAGGGATATTCATTATATTTAAAATGAACTCTACATGTTTCACCTCGAGTGCGTCATAAATTACCCAAGTTGCCATCGGCTATGCTGTAAATTTCATTGTGTAATCTTAAGATTTAATCGGGAGATTGAAGAGGATTATGGAAAAAAGCCTGTAGGAAAATATACATTTTTCGAAGGAATACATTAGTCTGATTTTTTTCCCTAAAAAATTTAACCATTATTGTGTGAAATGTGCATAGGCAATATAAACATTGGAATTGCACTCACATATTTATATTTGATTTTTGAGGAGGATTTGCTACTTAATAATCGTTATTTTGTAAAATAAAAATTGTATAGTAGCAAACGACAAGAGTTATTGTTTTACCCTCTTGTGTCATCATGTCAGTGTCTTGGGAAAATGTAAAGTCATAAAAAAAATGAGCTGGTGGAGAGAAGGAAATAGCTTCTGAGGTGGTAAAAAATGTCATAAGGAGAGGGAATCGCATGATATACGATTATTAGTAGGAAAAAACTCATTTGCAAAAATTTTGCAAAACATTATCCTCTCCACCTCCAAATGCTACTACATTTTTCTTCCCTAATTGTTTCAAAACTATCAACAGACGCGAGACACGTAAAATTATTATTTTTGTATACTTTTTTCATTCTCGTATAAATCATTATAATTGACTTTCCTGTAGATCGTTAACCCTTTGCTGTTCAATAATCATCATTATTTTTCACAAACTGTTTACCCCAATCTTGATCCATTTTCTGTGCATCTTTGCATACAAATCAGAAGGTAAACTAGGAATATCAACAATTTTCATTTACTCCGGCCACACTTGACGTGTTTCTTAAAACGATGATGAGCTAATGCCCTTCCTCTACACACATTTCAAAGCGATGATGCCACCTTCTCAATGACCACATCATTAGAGAGCAATTGTCCTCTTGCAACTTCTCAATCAATCGGCATGACAAACCGCGGACATAGAGAAAAACAACCCCATTGGAAAATGGTAATAAGGGCTGGAAAAAATTTGACGTTTTTCCCTTCACTTTTTTCGCTGACTCGCCCGCTCCCACAAAACTTGCACATGTAGATTTTTTTCTTCATCAAACTTCACTCCTCCTGTGTATGCCCATCAATGCCCGTGTCTTTTTGTATGCAAAGGCGATGGACGACGGTGATGTTGCTGAGTCTGTAATGGGGTTGTAATAGTCAAGATATTTGCCCAGATAAAAGAGTGGATAGGGATATGCCGAGTAGTCACGTAGGAGAAGTGAAGACAGCAAAAAAGCATGGTAAAGGGACCCCGAAAACAAAACCAGCCACGAAAATGATAAAATATGAGAGATATACACACAGTCATACATTTGTACTCTTATATAAACACCCATCGCTACGAATCGATTGACAAAAGTATATACATAAGGTTATATCCTTATATATATAACACATATACATAATATATTTTTTACGTTCATAATAAATATTAGGAACAACCGGTTAGCTGGATTGAATTGCTGGACGGAAAGTGAAACAGGAGCCGCGAAGGCAGCTGAAAGAGCTGTATACTCAAGTTCTCCCTATTTTTCAAGTGGGATAGCATAGCAAACCATCGTGTGTGGATTACTTTATACCATTTTTTTCTTCCTTTCCTCAAGTGGCAGACTTTTGAAGTCAAGTTGAATGTATTAATAATATGGGCGCACATTACATTTACATTACACTATTTTTCTTGATAGCTCTTCTCTCTTTTTTTCGCTGGAGAAGAGAAACTTTTTTTTATTCTGGAGAACATGCTCCTTTTCTGTATTCTCCATTTGTGTTCAATCCACACGGCTTGTGTGTGTGTTTGTCAAGAGGCATGTTAATGTTGGAGTGATTGTATCTCTCTTTTCCTACAACTTTTACACAGTTTCCTTTACTCCTAAAGAGAATTTAAATTTATGCTTGAAACGGTAGCTTTATTTTAACATGTGTACATTCTCGAAGAATTGGAGCGAGTGGGACGGCAAGAGACAAGACAAAAAAGTCATTGTAGGCTGGAGAGAGAGAGAGTGAAAATTGAACATGTTTCAGGTGTTTTAGTTTTATACTTTTTTCAATACAACAGAAAGAGCAGCGCCGTGGAATATATTGAGAATAAAATTTGATGAGAAAATGGACCACGGTCACGAAACCGACAAGAGAGGGGCATAGACAAAACGGGACAATTTTAATTGATGTCGGAGATAATGATAATGATGAGTATCTTGTCATGTCAGTAGTATGGTGGGAGATGGTTCAACACAATTTTTAATTTTTAAGTGTCTCTAATGTGCAAAATAGCAGATACTACGAGATCATTAATGGGAGGAAATGTTTTTAAAAAAGTTGGATGCGACATTGTGGCAACAGCATATGGACCAGAGAGAAGTGTCTTTTGTCACGGAACAAGTAAATGGAGTTGTTGGTTGACAGTGAGACTCTTATTTTGTAAAAATTGGATTTTATTGAATGAAGATAATAATTTTAACTTTAAAACGGTATTTGTGCATTTTGCACGTCATGAAATTGATATTTTACCTTTGTATTATTAGCATTAGGTCACAGATACTCGGTTAAAGTTGCTTACATGATAAGTTTGACTAAAAATCGCTGGATAAATCTATTGAGATTAACTTGTATTCCTTGAGTAGGTTTTCTTCCAAAAAGTTAATCTCTGGGGCACGCGACAAGCCCATTCTTCGCTGGTACTAAATTACCAAAAGAAAAAAGCCGAAAGAGGCAAAGACGCCTTTCTAAGTTCATAGCTTGTTCCTCAATAAGCCATACCCTTTCTCCTGTCTTTGAGAATGTTTTTAAAGAGCTATTTAACATTTACAGAGTCAAATTGTTGTTCCTTTTGGTGGAGCCAGCTTGTTTTTAGGGTGTGCATGTTAAAATTCAATAAAAATAATGAAGCAGTCTAACACAACTGACTGAGGCAAGCTTCACTTACACGCATTCACTTTCATTCATTCATTCTCTCGAACCTTTAAGTAGCTTCCACTTACAGCTCTGAAATAAACATATTTTTTGAGAGAAATGTTTTTATATATTTTTTCTAAAAAAACGGATGCCTCTCATTGAAAAAAATGAGATGAGTAACTCACTACAGAAAAAATATGGTTAATTAGGTGTGATCCATAATATACTGCTTTTTATACTAATGAGCTGTATATTCCTTGGATTTCCCTACGATCGAAAATTTCCTCAACCCTTTTCTCCCATTAGAAAAAATATATGACAATTTTCTCCAAAAAAATAGCCCATCTGACACACATGCCCTTTCTAAACAGTATATCTTTTTAGATGAAGCCATCCATCCATGCAGTTTTTTCTGGAAAAATGTATTTTGTGAAAAGTGAGAAGGACAAAATTCCAAAAGTCTTGTTTCCAACTTTTAATGACCTTTCAACACAAACTAAATCTTGAATTGGGTGAAAAAAAGTGGACAAATCTTTCAAGTTTTCCACTTAAATTACAAAAATCCCATTTCACCTCGGAAAAATAAATCTTCCCATCTGCTCTCTCCTTAAAATCCATACATTTTCCTGGATTTGTTTGTTGTGCATGTGTTTGCAACACACTACGAGTAATTACCTATTTCAAAACAGCATATTCCACACACTCCCATATTTCCCTTATCTTAAAAGGAAAGAAGAATTAAAACAAAATTGCTGTATTACCCTGTATCTCTATTTCAACTGCATTTTATACTCCCCAATTTCATTCCTTTACAACTTTGTTTCTTTTTATCATACACAGAAAAACATGTACAAATAAAAAATTCGTTTGAAAAAAAATTCACAATTTTTTGCACTCAGGAAAAAATCGTATAAATCCGTGCATTTCGTTATTTGTCCATGCTACAAGCAATTGGCTTTTTTTAGATATCAGATCGATATACATCATAATTTCAACATGGGCTCTGCTCTCATACACGCTTTGGCTCTCCCCTTATGTGAGAATTAATAGTAATATAACATTATGGCAGTTGTGAGTAATTGGATAATTCTCCACGGTTATGAGAGCCTGCTATGCAAATTACTCGAGAGGAATTGGAACGCCAAGAAAAGGGTTAAGGAAAGAGGTGGAAAAGTGTGTACACAAATTTTTCCCGAGGTGGAGAGGGCAACCTCTCGTATACTTATAATTTTCGTTAGTATACCTTACTCTCAAGTAATATTACGTGCCCCGAAGAGTGTGGAGTAATAAGTGGGAGCAAAGTGAGAAGCTCGTAATTTTCTCGGGTGTGTATTTTAAGCCAAGAAATGAGCCATATATATTTTTCTGTGGAGAAGAAAAAGAAAATTAGTTTGAGGAGATGGAAACTGTGTATATTTTTTTTTGTTTCAAGAGGGGACACATGTGTCTGCCAACGGGAAGGTCTTAACAAGGCTTATTTATTTACTAATGGTGATTATCCCATTCTGTTATGGGAAGGCAGAGAAAAATCATTCCATTCGAGAAGGATTTCAGGATTTCTTTTTTGAACAAGAGAGAAAAAAACTCATGTTGTAATGAATGGGTGCTTGGAGAAAGAATTCGCATAAATTTTTCTCGTTGCGCCAAACTGACTTCTCGGTCGTCTCCTCGTTTTTCCCTTGGAGGAAAAAAAATGAGTGGGGGTAACGAGGAGGGAAATTAACAAGGAAGAAATAAATTGAAAGGTATTTGGAATCGGGTGAAGAGGTAGAAAAGGTGTTTGCTAAGGAGTACACGGGTGTGTACAAGAGTTTGTTAATTTATTATAAGTAGGAACAGGGAATCTTTTCGAACGTTATGGGCATTTTCAGAACATCATTTAGGTTACTTCGGTGTTAGATGGATTGATTGGATTTGACGATCTTATATTAATTATGAATACAAACAAAATCAATTACAATAAAGATGTTGAAGTCGTTGTAGTCAAATATTAGCATAGTGGAAATTTACAATGGTGTCATCTAAATTTCATCTTATCAAAAGTGAAAAGTTATTTCAACCATGTTGTTACACATTTTCAAGTATGTTGTTTTAATACACGAGTTAATAATATACAGGAAAAATAGTCATTTGAGGTATTTTGCTGATTTAATAGAGTTTTTATCAGTTTTGGATCTTGTCCCAATTCACTCTTTGAGGATGAATATGCACCAAACTGGTGGTGGTGTAGTGTTTGCATTTTACCGGGAGGATAATCAACTTGTAAATTTTTTTTAGAAAGCTTTACCAGACAGAGAAATATTATGTACGACTCTTGGCAGTTATCACTCTTTTGGGTTTTAGCTTGACAGTTGAAGTTCTATAAATTAAAACGTCGATATATTTTAACTTGAAGCAATTATAAATGGCTACATCAAAAAATTGGCGCTAATTCTACTGTTCATTTGATTACTTTCTAGAATGCACTCTCGTTTCATGCTTAGGTGCGATAACCGCACTATCACTGCAAATCTTTGGAACCTCCTTGACTCGATCAAGGCTACTGCAATTTTGATAACTTAGACTATGCTCTGCTTCCTCCTTTAAAGCAATCTGAGATGTGTTCACTCTCGGGATGATTTTAAACGGAAGAGGAGTTTTTGAATCGATGACCTTATTAAAGACCCCTTGAATCTGTTGTATTTCTTTCGGCTCCAGAATCCTGGAGGGAACAACAACATCTGTGAATTGGGATGGGGTCATGGTTGTAAATCGAAAGTGTTTTATAAGCGGCTCCATAAATTGACGTTTGTTTTTTCCAGTTGTTTTCATCCCGTGAGTTTTGCACGTGTTTGCTGCCCAACTAAAATAATGAATTTCAAGCATATTTGTGATACGAATAATATATTTTATTGCGCTGTATTGCGTAAAGTTATTACAAATTGTTGAGATTGTTATATACCGAACAGCAGTCTGAAAAATTTCCACCTCTTCCATATTCAACCGATCCCGTTCCAAAATCCTCGCAAAAGTATGTGCATCCAAGTCGTCCATGTGATACTCCAAAACTTCTCCTGTCCTCTCCTCAATAATTTTCCAACATATCGGCGCCAAATATGTAAGCTCCAAAGCATTCGTAGAGAATCTCAATGCTTCAAAGACATTTGAAACCGTCAAAAGCTGACGGATATGCTCGAGCACTTGATCCTCCAAAAATATCACAGAATACTTTTTCGTCGCGTAAAACACCTCCAGTGCCAAAGGCAAAGTTAAGCAAATCGGAATTTCATTTGTATACATTGCCTTGATAAAAACCTCAAAGGCAGGTTCAGAAAAGTCATCTTCGTAAAGGAGAAACTTGCCGTCGGAAAGTAGCGGCTTTCCTTCGTTAAACAATAAACTCTGGAATATCTCCGAAGCAGAAGCGAGGATGATGCGGTGAGCTTCAATTTTTGTTTTATTCCGACCCACAAGGAATACGACATCGGTGAACATCCTTTTCTCCCAGAGATACCCTATGAAAGCAAAAACACCATTAAATCTTTATCATATCTTTTATATCAAAAAGGCTCATCCATAAATTATGCTTCACAAAATTTCATATCAAGAAAACCATAAAATTTTGACATAAAAATATTCAAGTTCACAAAACATCGAACATTAACATTGCCCAGCATCATGAATTACTATTTACACAACACATATTACACGAATACCCCTTGAAATTGGAATACCTCGTTATGCATGAATGAGCATATCCAATAGTCGTTTTTACAAAAGCTGCAACCATTTTGCATAATCATCCCTGCCCCTACATATATACCTCACAATACTAGACACAGCAGTACACCTCTCCATATTATCCACATCTCTAAATTAATTTTTTTCTAAGAAGGGTAACCACAAAAGCAAATCATTGGTTCATCATTCCATCACGAAGTTGAGCACAAAGAAAAACATTCGCTTTTTTCTTCTTATTTTCTTTCTTACAAAATTTTCTATCCACATCTCTCTCTCTCTCTACCCAACTAACTTCTGCATCATGCATGCATGCCCACATCTGCATAAAACCTGCTCACAACAAATATTCCTGTATGAGAATGATCCTCTCGAAAAGGAAAAAAATTCTATCCAGTCAAACAACATCTCACCTCCAACTCTCAAACTGCCATCGTCATCACCTTCATAAAACATTAGTAGTATTTCAACTCTACCTTTTTACATCATTCCGAGAGATCTTTTTTCGACTAAAGTAAAGTCTACAAAAACAAACTCCTGTCTTACATGAAGATATAGACTGTAGATCATTCTATAGACTATGTTTTTCCACCTGAGAGAAAACTAGAAAATAGTTTCTCTCACTTTTGAGTGTTTTTCTTGTAAAATTCTACTACAATCCTTTTCGCCGCATATTTATCAAGACATGGATCATATTCCTGGGCAAAATATCAGATTTTTTCCCCTTTTCATAACAAATGCAGTATTTATGTATATTTTTGAGGGCAATCATTAGCATTATGAAATACAATATGGATTTTCCATGTGGTGGTGTAATATTCCTTTCTATTTTTATATTTCTCTCATTTTTAAGTGGTGATCACTATTGCAGAAAATAAGAGAACTTTATCTTCCCTTTATATCAAGGGAACTTGTGAGGAAATTAAGGCGATATAAAATGCGTCCAATTTTTTACGTGTAACGTCTATCGAGTGTTAAAAAAGTGATACAGATCGGGATTAATTTTTCTCCCATTTTGCAGTCATTATCTATCAAGAAAATGTAGTACATGCATCTACACTTTTTGCTGTCTTAATTAGCCCTCAGTTGTAGGAACTTTTGTGGGGAAAACATGTGCATTTTTATATATCTTAATGACTTTATAAAGAAATAGTCCACCTTGAGGTGGTGTGATGGTGGTGACCTACCAAGACGTTGTTTTAACAAGGGCAGTGCAACACATCTCACTTTTTCTGAGCCATTGTTTTGTCTAAAGGTGTAGGTTTCTGGGGAAGAATGAAATGAGGGAGAGGATGTTGATTCTGATGATCTGACACCGTCCCCGGATCCACAATCAGGTTGAATTCTGGAAGGATTTGGTCCTGCAGGAAATGAAGATTTGGAAGAGTACGGTGATAATAGTAACGGTGACAAGGTCACTTTAGATCCTTTGCTTCGGTTTCCCTTTTTGAATACGTTCTCCAGCGAGACGTCCTTACTTGAGAAACGCTTTCTAGGGCTGTTTTCGTTTTCGTCGTCACTGGAAGAAGGGGTTCTACTTGAATTGTCAATAGTGGAAGCTGTAATGCATCTAGAAGCTTGGGTTTTGGCGGTACTCTTCCTGCTTCGAATTCGAGGAGGAAGGTTTGCAAGACCTTTTCCATAGTTGGGAGCATGCCCTGCCAAAAGACAAGTTTGAGCTGGACACCCAGTCAAAAGGTTTGTGGAGAGGGAGGTGTTCATTTTGATTCCTCTTTTGGTTTTCTTTCCACTGCCTTCTTCAAATTTGTTCAATTTTGCAATTTAAGGAAAAATATGCGTTTTAAATAATTGGTCGAGTACACATTTGTAAACCAGTCTGGTTTTTTATTGGAATAAATGAAAATGTAGGAAATGCGTAAAAAGGAAATGCTCAGAAAATTCAGATTTTATTTTTAGGGAGACATTTGAGTACAATTTTGAAGCTGATAGTATTGTTTCCAATAGCGAATAAAACTAAACTTCATGCAGATATGATCTGATGGATTCCATTAAAGATGCATAAAGTTATTCAATATTCAATGCCCTACCGGCGGATTATTAGTGTTATTATTCCTCCTTCGACTTCTTCTGGATTGTCGACTGTGAAATATCATAAAATCATTTTAAACCTTCCTGGCTTAAAATTCTTATAGTTTAACTGATTTTTTTCTCACTTCCTATTTCGCACTGTACTTTGAGTATTTGTCAAAGACACTGCAGGCGCAATCACAAAAAAAGATTCAACTGCGGCTTCAGTCCCTCCATAATTACTCTGCTCTACCTCATTCCCTGCTCTATCATCTTGAATTTGCTGAGCTATAAAAGAAAACACAGGAGTTCTCGTAACTTCCGGTGTTTTTGTTGCTGCCTTTGGTGTTCTTTTCGTCTCACTGAATTCTGTATCATTCTCCCCTTTCTTATCTGCGGAGGCGTTAATCATTGTGAAAATTTTACAAACTTGATCCATCGTAAGAATCTTTGTGGGCACAACAACATCCGCAAATTCCTGTCCTGTCATGGTTGGAAATCGAACCATTTTTAACTCTTCAGCACACATCTCTCTCAGATTTTCTGGGGTCTTGGGTAACTCCTGCTTTGCACACTCTAGCTCAGCCCAGCTAAAAATAAACGGAAAAGAGAATGGGGCAAAGTGCAACAAAAACTGTCTTTTTAATCTTTCTGGACAAACCTTATCACAACTTTAAACAAGTCGGATTCACTCGCATTTAGTTTATCATTTTTCAACAATGAGCGAATCGTTTCATGCGTCATGTATTCCAAATGAGCATTCAAAACTTGTACTGCATTGTCCTCCATAAACTCCCAACATTGGAAGTCGAGCGCAGGCAAACTGTAGAAAGTGGCAGCGTACAAAATGTCGAAAACATTATCTGACGCCATGGAAGAGCTGAGAACAAGACAACACATATCTTCAAGACCACGAATTGCATATTTTCTCGAAGCATAGAGGACAGAGAGAGCTTCATCAACTGTCAAAGATGGCTGGACTCCTTTGTAAATGAACTGCAAAAAGAAAAACGACATTGTGAAAAAAAATGTAAATGTATTCTGCATTAATAATTTGTATGAGAAGGATCATCTCATCATTATCATCTGAAGTATATTTTTTTATCAAACATGCAGACACACACACACACGCCTAATGGATTATTCTCAAAGGTGGTAAGCATATAAGGGAAATCTGGTTTTCTTCTTAGAGAGATTTTTTCATTTGATAAATTATGATTTTTTCGTGTTTTGCAAACCACAAGTAAAAGATCGTGTTTGAGATGATTACCTGAAGTAAAGCTTGAAATGCGTGGGGGGTACAGTCAGGAATTTCGATTAGGGAGGAGCTCTTTTCATTTTCCGGATTAGAGCTTGTCATCTCTCCGTAAAACATAACTTGAAAGACGGGACTGGACAGGGCGAGGACGAGTTTGTGCGATTTGATCTCGACTCGTTCTTCGCCGAGTAGAAAGGTCACGTCGGAGAGGGCGCTTGATTCGAGTAAATCGGCTGACGTGAAGGTTATGAAATAGGGATTTTTTTATATTAATTTGGAAATTCCTTTGATTTATTATTGTTTTTTGGGAGCAATTTTACCAATTTTATTATCAAGTTTTCCTTCATACTGGATTATATGGTTGGTAGGGGTTTTATCCACATCTGCTGACATTGTACCTGGTGCTGTAGGTAGATTAGAAGCACATTCTTCTGGGATGGCATTCGACATGTCAAGTAAATCTTGGATGTTCATTGTAGAGGGAAAGTTGGAATCGTCGGAAGGGCCTGTGGCCATTATGGAATTTTGTGTGTAGCCCTGATCGGGCTACCTTCTAATAGCAGAATATTTTAAACGGAAAATTTTGACTGGATTTCAAGTTCCAAACGTTTTACGACATCATTTGACATTATATGCACTAAAGAGATTGGTAAAGAGTGACAAGTGCCAGAAAAGGAATTTGATGAGATGAGAATGTCATAAAACTCCTAAGGAGTTTCTATGAAAACTTTGTACATAGCTGATAATGAAATTGTTGTTAAGTTAAGTGTGTGAATGAACAGCATCTGGGGAAAAAGGAACGCCGAGATGCACAACAGGGTTTGGTTTCTTAAGAGGAAAATAAAGTTGACAAAAATGTTCCATGAACTTGACCGATGATTGAAAAGTCTTAAATTGTTTTCCTTTGTGTGTTTTTCAGGAATTCTCATTTTCTTCTCTGAGAACAATACCGTGTGTCAACACACACATCTTATACACATCTTTATCCTCATCAGGATTTCTTGGTGGAGCTAATGTACTCATCAAATTCTCATTACGACTCACTCATTGTTGACCCTCAAGGTTACCACCGTGCTGGTCTACGCCTTGGTTCCCTTTCCGCTGCAGCCTCTTCCGTGTCCTCGCTCGCTTCGTCGAAATTCTCTTCAGCGGCATCCCTCAACTACAATAATTTATCACCCCCATCTGCATCCCCAGGTCCGGCGCTGTCATCACCGCCGTTAGCAGCGATGAACTCACGAACATTTGCATTCTCGCATCACCACCCTCACGCACATCTCCACCAGTCAACGGGGGGATCCGAGATGGGATCTCTTAGTTCAAATGGAAGTTCTGGAGGTGGTGGTTC
>JAHZNA010001890.1:0-23159 GCA_027743935.1 Sinodicranocentrus sp. ZH6
AATGATAGGAATGGGATGATACTTTCGTTACGTTAGTAGATCCTAAAGTTCTTTTCGGGGATTTATTAACAGACATTGTTTTAGAGGGTGAAGATCTCCTAAGTCGATTGCTAATTTCCGTTGGATAACCAGGAGATCTAACTTTCTGCTCCATGATCCTTTTAATATCTGTGGAAAATGGAGATGTCATTCTGTTTCGTGGATTGTCATAAATCCTTTTTGCTGTATATCGGGGACCAGCTAAAATTACAGTTGCGCCACTTTCCGCCGAACATGGGCGGCTATTACTGTTGTCAATTTTTCTCGCCCCTGCATAACTTTTCCTTTCAAATCTCTCCTTGAATGATGGGGAATAAACGTGAGAGTCTCCAATTCGTTCGCAAAGAACATCATTATCATTAGTCAACTTGGTGATTTTTTTGTTTACCCTAAACAGAGAAGCATTAGAGATACTTCGAGAAGATTTAGAAATAATTACAGGATTTGCAATTTCGGCTGACCTTTTAGAAGGGGATAACGCTGAAGAAGGACGTGATCTTGATCCTGATCTAATACGTGCTTCAATTCTCTGCAGCCTAAAATTTTTAGTACGAGTATCAAGCTTTAGTCAAATTGATATCTCAAAAACAAGTGCTATTTTACACAGGAAATTGCAAATAACCTCAGGCTTGCCATTCTACTTTGTTTTTGTTTTTTGTCGACAATGTATGTTGTTGGATCAAAGCGACTTCTCGAAGGCGATAAACTACTATGCCTACTCTTGTTCAGCAGATTTTTATACGCAGATGAAATACTTCTGCTTCTAGAATTGCTTACATTAGACTGCCTCGTAATTTGCCGAAGATTTACAAGACCAGCGGAAATAACTGCGTCAGCACTACAGTAGCTTCCTGTTGAATTTGATCGACTACCAGACTTTGACTGTTTTGGGTCGTGTAAACGATTTGATGGTGGGCGGATATTATTTTTGGTGAAGGTTCTGCTTCCAATAATATTCCTTTGCTTCCCATTTTCCAATTTTTTAGCTAAGGAACTGTTTTTTGCACGTGTGCATGTGGATTGGACGGAAGTAGATGCTGGTGAATTTCCAGACTGGTAAAAGTTATCGTGCCTGGATACATGAAATCTATTTCGGTAATTGTCCTTCCTTGCACCCGCTTTCATTTCTTTGTCAAGGTCTGTTGTTCTCGCTACTTTCTCTTTAAGCTTCTGTATTTGACTCCACAGTTCCAATTCATACTTTTCAGCGGCTTCTATCTGAAAAAGAGACGTATTCTATATTGTAAATAGAGAAATAAACCAGATGCAAAAGAAGCCCATCACGTCTTGTTGGAGTAGGAAGAGAAGATCATGAATGGATGCTTCTATTTAGAGAATTTTCATTACAAATGACAACGTAAAACGCTTGCAGACATGCTAAATTTGATCTTGATGTACATTTGAAATAGCTACTACGTACTGCAATGAGGCACAAACGATGTTAATTAACTTTATGAATGTATGAAATGAAAAGTAAAATAAAAGCTTCCTCGCTACTTGTTGACAGATGAATACGTTTTTTGCTTTTGTGTGAGACATGGAAAATTTAGGTCGTCATTCATATAACATTATCCTGTAGTGTGAGACTGACTGACGGACTGATCTTCTGATGAAGTGCGTACATAATATGGAAAAGTGTGAGAAGGATGATACTGTGGGTATTTACTCTCATGTAATTCATAAAAATTCTCGCTAGCTATCTCTCACGACTTTGTTGGCGAGAAGACTAAGTTTTATTTATAACTTATTTCAAGTCAATCAATTGTCGTATTTGTATGACAAAATTGCATTGTGTATATTTCAAATTGGCGAAGTTTTATCTATGCATATATTTTTGCATAGGTAAATAGGTACAAGTCAACGTATACCTCACACACAATATAAAAATGTCGACTGATGAAGAGTTATATTATTAGGATCTTAATGCATGGATTTGGAGAACATTATTAGAAACTTCTTTCCTCTGCAACTGACTTAGTAAATCTGAATAGAATAGTTATACAACAATGTGTGTGCGTTGCACGCATTAATGTTGTTAAGGATCACTATCTCCAATTATCGTAAAATGACTTCAGCAGTCCCAGCACCCAAAATTAATATGGAGGCGATTCTCATTCTGTTCACCATTAGTATGGCACTTACAACGTTACAACCAGCTTCATTTACATTTCTTTCTTACTCTACCAATTTTTATCGCCAATGATTTTTCATTCACGTATGAAATCAGACTTATCGATCCCACTTTGTCTTGCAATATTGGGAATGACTAATGAAGTGTAAAGGCAATTCAGGTTCGGTTTTGAGAAATTTATTCTTAAATATTGCATAGAAGAATTGCTATCATTATTCCATTCATCCTTCACATTACATTTTATATTGAGAAATTCTAAATGGTTTAAGAGAGGATCAATGAATGAAGTAAACTACCACAGGATTTCATCCGTTCTAGGGACTACTTGAAACGAAGGAAAATCCATTCTTTTCTGTTCTCATTGTTGAATTGTTTGGAAAGCCGCAAATTGAGTGTTGCCCGACTTTTGCATTTTTAATGAGATAATACAAGAAATGTGATCACTGAAAGGCTAGTATTATTTCGTGAGTATAAATTCATCTATGGGCAACAAAGAATGTCGATACAGAGGAGTATTGTAGAATCATTAAGCTACATTGGATTGGAACCACGCCACAAAATGATACGAAAAGCAGATTTCACTCTGGCCATCTCTGACCACTCTAGTTACAACTTACACTTTTACTGCCGTCTCTTTGTCTAAAAGCATTTACGAAGGAGTACAATAATGTGATACATATTCATAGAATAGCATCAGACCAGATGAATGGGATGGATGGAAAAGAATTGGCTTTTCTTACGCCATGACCATTACTTCTCATTATTGAGTAAAGTCACTTGTCAGAAAGGCATATACCTACTCAGAATGGCACAAAAGGTAAATTTATATATTCTAATTTCTAACTATGTGTTTGTGTATATAGTGTGTACAAATATGGCGGAACTTGCAATCGACATGTGTGATCAGATCACTTTTAGAGGGAAAAGGGTTTATCGAGATGCATATAATGACGTGTGAAATTTGAGGTGTAATAAAATTCTGTACCGCACCGGCTACTTTTCCTTTTAACAGAGAATCAATAACCGCATACGATGTTGTTTGAGGCTGCTATTTAGAATTGCTCGAGGTTTCGATTGAGAAGTTTTAAAATTAGCTTCTTTCGGATCATTGCCGAAGGAGGGAAGTTTTATGCACATTGTGTGCTTGAAAAGACTGTCGAGTATATGGAATTGTAATTAATTATCGCCTCGCACTAGCATCAGCACTCTACCTACAGCTGCGCTATCACTCAGCTACCTACCACAGTCTACAGCCATGTGAAAATTGCACTAATGATACAAATAGCGTTGAGTAGAGTGAGAGTTAAATTTGAAAATCTCGGAGGTCTACTTTTTATAACATGCATCATCATATGAAAGCGCTAGTCAACTAGTGTTCAGTTTGCTGTTTCAAAAATCAACACTTCTTAAAGGTTCCCTATTTAAGAAAAGGCATATTTAAGATGGAGACTTCCTACTCGAATGCGGAAACACAAAAACGTGAACCTTATTGACGTAGCAGAAGAAAGAAAGAAGAATCTTAATAATTTTGTATTTTTCCATGCAGCTACTGACAAAAGTTTACTCTTAAATCGAAGGGCAATCTGAATGAGCTCAACAAAGAGTTTTTATACCCATTTAATAATTTGTGTCAAGGTGAGGTGAGCTCAAAGTGCATTCCATTCAATTTAACCTAACCCAGTAGGCCTTCTACTCCAGGACACACTTAACAACCTTTCTATTGCACTCTTAACCTCAACACAACACAGACAGGCCACAAGTATAATGGACCCAGGCACCAACATAACGATTCGGCAATCGGTATGCAACCTTTTCTTTTTATTACTGTAAGTAAACAGCCAAGTGAAAACTCAATGTACTTGCGTAAACAATGTACGCCATTATTCATTCAGCACCAGTAAGTAACCGATCCCTATCCAGCAAATCCTTGACGATATGTAGTAACATCGTTTAACCATGTGGGAGCGAAACGAAATGCCTTTAGATTTATGAAACTTTTTCCTTTTCCTAGAGGTCACAAAAAGACTATCTCTGAGTTCGTAACCCTGATGTAATCTAAAAATCTCACGTTGAGGCAATTACATGATTTCTGTAATATTAATTGTAAATGCAAAATTAGCTGAGTTTGAGTTATTGTTTGAAATCGATTATCATCACGCAAGCCGATTATCCCAAATCGTGCGTATAAAAGCTTTTCACAGAGTTGTCCTAAAACTTGCGTAAACAATGTACGCCATTATTCATTCAGCACCAGTAACCGATCCCTATCCAGCAAATCCTTGACGATATGTAGTAACATCGTTTAACCATGTGGGAGCGAAACGCAATGCCTTTAAATTTATGAAAACCTTTTTCCTTTTCCTAGAGGTCACAAAAAGACTATCTCTATGAGTTCGTAACCCTGATGTAATCTAAAAATCTCACGTTGAGGCAATTACATGATTTCTGTAATATTAATTGCAAATGCAAAATTAGCTGAGTTTGAGTTATTGTTTGAAATCGATTATCATCACGCAAGCCGATTATCCCAAATCGTGCGTATAAAAGCTTTTCACAGAGTTGTCCTATTATGTTAGCAAAGGTTGGAGTGCAGTCCTCACAAATGTGAACGATACCTGTACTGTACACTAATCCTTGAGAGTCGAGCACAATTACCATACAGCAGTTACAAATCGAACAACACTCGACAACACTTTTGCTAACATGTCATTTACGATTCATAAATTCGCAGAGAGATCACTCTACCAAAATCGTGCAAACCTGATTACAATTATTATTCGAAGTGAATTCAATTAAAGAACAAAAGATACGCCATAGTATACCTCGGCACACACGAAAAGGTCAAGGTTTGCTACACTAGTTGGAAGTAAAAAGCCCACATGTTGGTACATATAAGCTTAAGACAAATGCAAAAATACATTTTTAAACGGAATAATGATATCTATATGCAAATATTTGAAGACCATAATCAAGGAAACTATACGTACCTACGTGTGGATTATATAAATAATGAATGAAAAATCCCCTTCCCCATCAATTTTAAAATTATTGCACAGAAAGCCTGTCCATACCAATGATGCACCTGCTCATATGCTCATCAGTCATTCGCATCAAAAACTCCTTGAGCACTTGTGATGATGATATATGACGATGTTGCGGGTAAGCAATGTAAGCATTAAATTCCAATAATCTAATTTAAAAGTCAGATAACGATGAATTAAATAAAACGACCTACTTTATGCCGAAGAAAGTGGTTTTCATTCTCTAATTTTTCCATGGCCTGCATATGTTCATTTCTTTGAAAGGAAATCGCATCCTCCAACTCATGAACTTTTGATTGTAAATCGGCCATCGTCTTTGAGCTCTTTTTGCAAGTTTCTTCACAATCAACGTCAACACCTGCTTCCACCATTCTATCCTCATCTGTTGCAGCCACTCCTTCATCCAATTTAATGTGAAAATGAGGATTCGTTGTGTTTGTTAAAATCTCAGTATCCGTCTTCATCCCATTGTTTTCGTGGGAGTGTGGTTTGCAGGTTGACTTGATGGAATCAAGTTCATTTTCCAACTTGAATTTTGTACTTTTCAATGAAGTAACTTCCGCCTTTAACTTCATAATATTATTCTGCATAACAGTGAGGTCTGGTGGGCTCGAATAATTTAAAGGGAGAGGGTAATGAACCCTGTTAATCAAAGTAAAAAAAGGAGATGACGATTTACCCTCTTGTGATATACGTGTACACATGAGACAATAATAATTGGCGGACGCTCACAATGAAACTCAGACAATGAATGATGATGATGTGATACTCTCTGTCTACTTTCGATTTCAAGTTCATGCTGTGCATGTGTTCTCCTACACCCGTTATGTATGCATCCATGATGGTGTATATTTGTACTAGCCATGACATGACAGGCTTGCAATTACTACATTATTACATATTAACACTTAGTCAACTGCGAAACTCTTTTATACACTATCTCTATTCGATAAACTAAGTTAGCTGCTTCATCTAAATTAACTACAGGAATAAAATGTGAGAGCTTGCCTTTTTCTTGTAGCTTGCGAACATGCCTCTGTCTACCCTTATCAATGTAAGGTAAATTACTTTACAACTACACATCTGCACTGAAAATCACGTCCAACATTGATGATGATGATGGCACAGTCGAAAAAAAATTGCCAGCTCTGCCCACAGGGAAATAATGTATGAATGAATGAAAGTATATAATTTATCTAATCAAGTTTACGTGCTCGTATGTTCCTAAATTCTTCGTGCTTTTGTTTGATGGTTTAGTTGCACTGCTGACGGCTTTGCATAATGCATTCATTTTGAATGAGAAGGATGAAGTATAAGCAATTTTTAGGATAATTTACCTACACAGTATAACTGTTTTTTTGACATATATTTTCGTATTTCATATATGGTTTCAGATTACCAGCATCAACATTCTAATTTACAACCGAGATTTCACTGCCTGTAGTGTTTTTACCCAGAATAAAAATGGAATGAACATTTTCAATAAATCGTTTACTCATACAAAGTAGCATATTATAGGGGTTAGCACTAGCATCACGTACTTGTCAAATTCGGCAACGTATGTAACAATTAGATATTTCCGCTTGGTCAAAAGAGCCCTATTGTTGGTACTAGTAATCCCATTACCAGTGTCTGATAGCTGATGTGATTTTATGTTGTGGTTGAGTGAAGTGGAAGTCCCAATCCCAACTATGGGGTTCCCATTAATTTCATCATTGTACAGTTGAAAGTTTACGGGGATTTTTCCACCGGCGTCTGCTAAAGTGCTCTGACGATGAAGACTTATTGCTGCAAGGTCTTCTACATTTAAAAGGTCTAATACGACGGAGTCACTTTTCTGTGGAAAAGCTTTATTCTTTCACTTCCAATGCTTTCATGTATTGCCGACTTAATGTGTCCCGAATGTATAAACATGAGTTTACCTTTAGTAACGCAGATTTTATCATCGCTAAAAATACGGATAAACTTTTGAAGCATCCTGTCCGTTTGGTTATAACTTCAATACCTACCAATATATGTCAGCAAATTAAAGATTGCTTTCCGTTCTATGCTAAATATATAGCATGATGCAATGAAAAAGGTTTAATTGTATAATCAAATTCGTGGAAGTAGGTGGGGAGTGGGGTGTCTTGCAACAAGATTACTTGAGTTTAATCTTGTTTAGCCAACAACAAGATGGCAAAGTTGGATATTACAACATAAAAGTTGATGTATCTGACGGGATTAAAAGCACAAATGTGCATCATTAATTCTGTTTTTCAAAAATGTCAGGTCATTAATCATTCATTAACTTCACAAGTGAAGGAAAACAGTTAATCGTTAGATGACGTTATAGAATAGGGTGTTTTAAGTTCATAACTTTAGAACCATCGTTCGTTTTTAATTACGTCTTGTGCTTTGCTTGAGGGCAAAATACGAATATAAGGGTTCTTGACAATTGTCCTTTACAATTGTTGCAGAGGGTCACTCTCAGGATTAAAAGTTTTGTTACCTTTTTCATTCATCATTTCTAAAGATAAATTGGTTTACTATTCTCATCGTAGCATCCCGTCCATTCCTCTCCTGTGATTTTATCAGATATCAAAAAGGAGACTGTGTTTGGCGTTTCAGTTGTGGTCAAGGAAAACACATAATCCCTTCCGTCTCTGAATGTCCATTGAGTAGTTACATTATTCCCTGAACCAGCCATGGTCAACAGATAACACAGCTGCCTGCTTCACTTCTTGCTGTAGAGAATGAGAATCATAATCTTGTCAGCGGAAGATGGATAATGGAAGACTGCCAGAGTATATTTCTATTGGATTTATTTCAATAACTTTTATAGTAGTTTTGCAATACTCCAAACCTGAAATGTCGTTTTCAACTTCAACTTGTCTGTAGGTAGGCATGCGTGAATCCTTTTTTGGATTCCGAAGGTCAAGCTTTCTAATATACTTTTATGACTGTTTTGAACAATTTGGTGATAATGACAACTCCTGGCGAAGATTTTATATAAGATGATTCAAAATGTAATTCGCAGCAGGTTTGTTCGTGATCTCGATACGTGGGTTTAGTTCGCATAAAAAGTTATTTTTGATACAACAAAAACTGATACACATAACCATTTAAAGAAAGAAGGCATACGAGTTTAGCTATATTGTATAACTGTCGTTTTTGTCAACCATCATTGAACTACTAAATTTGAAAAAAGTGTGCTTTAAGTATCAACAATGAAACAAGGGGAAATCGTTGATTAAATCGAACAGGTTGCCATATATGTGTTTTTTTGCAATTGGGTATGCTTCTCAATAAAACTTTCTGAGGATGCTGATTTTGATGCTATTCATTCCATGAGAATGGATATTTCTGCTGTGCTGTGTTCACGATCATTTCGGTTAGCTTTACATCATTGATAGTGAATCTGCGTCATTAAAAGACCAAGTATCCTTGGCAGTCGAAAATCGATAATAGTGTCATTCCCATCCCAATCCCAGTGTGCTCATCACATTCTCCATTCTCCATCATTCGTTGTTGTTTCTCAAAATGTGCAAAATATGAGGCGAGAGTGTATGTAGTCAAAGGAAGACTTCTCTGTCTGTACGTTTGCATATCTTCGCAGTAATGATTGTATGGTCGTGAATAAATTAACGCCACATAATTAATGGAATCTATAATAATGAAAACTCATAATTTAATCAAACAAAAGAATGCGCAAGGATCAATAGGTACACTTAATTGATGTTACATAATAATTATTATATAAAAGAGTTTAAAAATCTTTATATGAAGGTAAAGTTCACAAAATTTGAATGAACTTTCAGAAAATGCACATTTATTGGTTTCGCCACGTTTAACTATTACACGACATTTCTATTCACAGCGAGGCTTATAAGTAAAATACATTTAATTATACACTGGTAGGTAGAAGAAGTAAGGGTATGTTATTGCAAGTGCACAGAATTCAACGGTAACAGGTTTTGAGAACCCCACTTACAATAACAATTATTGCGTTTTACTGCAAAACTAATAACTGAAGATGGCTACGACAAATTTTAGATTACTGTAATATCGAAAGAAAAGTATATCGTAGTAAATGTGACTATATATATACATTAAAATATAAATCAAATATATCAAATGCATGCAAGACATTAATAGCTGTTTTAAATAACACGTTACATTATGACATTCACAAACAATGCAGTTTGCAGTGGTTTGGCTCTTCATCGGTGGAATCCCATTCATTCTCGATGCAATTGCACTTAACACAACTTTACAGCATGCATACTTATTAATTACAAAAAAACATCAGTACACAGATCCCAAAAACACGGGAACTAATTTTGTTTGCATTGAATTGAAATTCCTGGCGTTGCAAATAGCGATCGCAAATGACAAAAAGGTAATATAGATAATTGACGAGGGAAGAGAAATGCAGGGCGTAAAAAGTTTACGATTTCCACACGGATGTATGCATTCACACATTTGCACTTGGTATTGCACCTCTCTCATATCCGCATAATAGTCAATGACACAATGCGGTAAAGCGACTGGGATGATGAGAGTGGTAAGTTTCAACAAATCATTATGAGATTACAGCCTTCGATTATTCAACCACTGATAATTTGTGGCATAGCCAAGGCAAGAAAGCACTAAGAAAGCTGCGTACTCTAATGACCAAATACCTTGCTAATAGCTCATAAAGTCTAATATTGACTCTAATCATTTGATTCCAAATGGTGATTCACATCGATGGAAAATCTGCTTATGATTTTACTCTCATTGTTGTCAATTGAAATGGCTGTAAAAGGGTATGCTTTTATAATGCTACCACAAAATTACATGTGAATATAGGTATTTGGAGATACACGTAATAAGATTGCGTCAACTTATTGAATAAATCGAGATGAATATTAACTATTATTATCAAATATTATTGCATCGTATCCCTACCAAAGAAAGTAAAAGTTTATATGGCCATGTAAACGGTGAATCCTTCCTTCCTTCAAAATTACAATCGTGTTGAGGAAAAGGTGCAGCAAACTGACATGCTAATGGTAGGTAGGTAAGCTACCTTCGTTCAGAGTCAACCCAAAAAAGTCTAGAGCCTGTGGAGGTGCGCCTTATTGGGATTTTCACTTTTTAAGTAATCTCCTCGACTGTATTTTTTATATCGCACTTGAGCAAAATCATGCATTATGTCCTTCCGTAATAATTTGAATGCACGAAATGCTTCTACCTACTGAAAAAACTGATTGCATATGTATTACACACAATAATATGTGTAACTTATTTGGAAAACTTGCTTTTCTACTGTTGCTGCTGTTATATCCTTCACAATTTTGTTCCTTTTTTTGCTTTTCATAAAATGACGAAACGAGATACAATAGGTTTACAAACGATCTAATGCACGTAACTTATATTATTTCATATTTTATATATTTGCTTTAAATTACAGTGCCAATAACCTTCTCAAGTGGTTTGGTAAATTAGCATTTATTTGAGAAGGAGTAGACTATGGGCGGATGAGTGAGTTTCGTCTCCCCGAAGAATTTCCCGTTTGAATGAAGTTGTAGTTGAGTTTTCTTGTAGGTGTCAATCATCTCTGCAACGGTGGCGAAGTGCATTTCATTCAGTTTTAGAGTGCCCAAGGCAAATCTTGAGTCTGGTCTCATACGGATTTGTATATGGAATAGACGACCACGGAAGCGGATGGTTAGTGTGAATGGGACGTTAGGTCCTCCGTGATGACACTCTCGAACTAGGAAGGATCCATCTGATGTATCTGAAGATAAAGTTCATGACCCAAATGGTATAATCAGCACTAACTAAGGTATATGGTTAGATGATTGGAGGAAATTCCCTGGCTTTGTTCAATATAGACAATTAATATCTAGGAGTTTACTTACAGTTTTCGAGAATTAATTCCGCTTTACTTCTATCCACGCGATAGAACCAGGGGAACTTCTGTAGAGATTCCTTGACCTTCTTAATCTTTCCTTCTAGGTACATCAACAATATATTTTCGTTACATTATTACATGTTTAAAACTGTTTTTCTGCTGTCACTGATAACATCACTGACGAGAGAGCGATTTCAGTGTACACGCAAGCAAACTGCTACCAGAATACCCGGAAATGGCAATGACTTATTTGCATTGCACTAATCAGCCGTGTACTGTGTACAGAGCATAGTAGTAGAATTAAACTTTGCTAAAAACCTTATTGGGCGAACCACTTCCTAACTGCAGTTTGCAGTTGTAAACTTTCGATTTCAGTGCATTTTTATCGTTCACCTCTGAATCCCTTGCAAAATTACTGATCTATTATAATGCGCATGCTTTAATGCTACTTTTTCTCTGCAGTTTTACGAGAAAAAATGCTACAATTAGGCATACTCTCATCCGTTGCATGTTGCACGCTACTGAATTAAAATTAAGAAGTGAGCATTTTAGATCATCTTGAATGCTAAATAATACCATGCTATCGACGCTTTTAAAAACGCTTTCATTCATCAGGATGATTTTTATCTGTAGCAAGTGCACTTTTTGACGTATATGGATGACATTGAGTTGGTGCGAGTTATTATCGGAAATATTATCGTCTTATCTGTGTGTTGCATCAAGGTTAGTACGAAATAATCACAGCTATAATTGCCCAATAGCTTTCACCCGAAGCTGCGGTAGTTGGGTTTTTGAAAATTATTCCCAACTGCAGTCGCAAACAATTGGCCTTTTACTTTTTCTAGTACAAAATATTTGTCAGCATCAACTTCCGTTAGTGTGCTTCAAACAACATCATGGTATTGTTTGCTCTGTGACTGTAGCATGTTTCAATTTTTTTGAATAGGCTGAGAACTTGAAGATTCTAATGTGCAAGCTATAATTATCACAAAGAAAAAGGAGTCTTACTTTATGCCCAAACTTCTTTAATAAGCTTACAGCGGAATGCGTCATTAAATGAATTAAAAAGTAGGGATAGTTCCTTTTCTCACTGATTTTCCTTTTCATTTTAAGAAGTTATCCGTGTAGCACTTGACCTGATTTTTATGACGATGGAAGATGCATGAATAATGCTACCTCATTTTTTATTGTATGCTCCTCCATTGTGATTAAAGTACTGATCCGTGAAATGTGTAATTTTGTTTACATTACTATGCACTTATTATCCCTCTTGTGGGAGAGTGCTTTGCTTTTCACATTTATGCTCGTGTACGTGTACAAATGCTGCACCGAAGATGAGTGTTTCAAATTCTCGCCGAGTACAAAGAATTAAGTGGGTACTTATTTTATTGAATATTTTGAATAGAGAGCATTTGTTTTGATGATAGATGATGTTTGTAAACGAGGATGATTCCACTCAACAACTTACAAAAAACTGAAATATGAATACGTATGTTCTGTCTCAATAGATCGTGGTCTATGAGTCAGCCATAATACCACTACCAAACATTATATTTAATAATTGCAAAAGGGGTGAATTGCAGTTGCAAAAGTAATGTGTTGATTGTCAACATTTATGAAAATTATCCTCTCCTATGCACTTCGCCAGATATCAAGCTTATGAATCTCCTCTTTGTCTAAATTAAAGTTAAATCCCCATTTATTATTTACCTACGACAGTGTAATTTTAAGAATACGCTGAAAATGAGTCATTCGATAGAAATTCGAAAAAGTTTGTTAGTGAAGTGGCGACGCTTCTAGTGCTAAAACTTACCTATGTATGTATTTATATGTTAAGTTTTTCCATAAAACTCTATGTAATCATTTATCTGTATACTCATTTCATTTCTTAGGAAAAAGTGCGTGTGTCAGATTTCAAATTGCCAATATGGCCATAGGCGGACAAATATATTTCATGTCTAATTTTCTTCACAACAAAAGGTTCACATCTCATTTAAAATACATTAAATCAGCAGGGTGGAGATCTTAATCACAAAATGTATTTGTCAAAAGTTATTTCCCTCACAAAAAAGAACCTAAACGTATTATTTTTGTATCGGATTGTCAACTTGTTTGGTATTGTGGTTGCACGACTCAGTTTTATAATGCTTAACCAAGTTCGATGACTTTTAGTAATCAAATTCCTTAAGCTCTAACCACCAATCAGAAAATGAAATCATTCCATTGCCACAATCGATGGATCGTTGATTTCTTCCTTTCAGCAAGGTTTCAATATCTGTAGATAATAGGTGATAGCAAGTCAATAAATATCTGTCGGCAATCCGAATCATTCTGCATTTCGTGCTCAAAAGTAACCGTTAAGCTATTTTGAGTCTGTATTCTTTGCTATTTCAAGACATTCGTTTCGTATGAACTTGTCCAATGAACCAGTAAAACATTTCGAGCATGATGATGATGATCATCATCATCGGCGTGATATGATTATGTGTGGGACTGTGGGCATGTAAAACAACCGTACTGAGAAAATCTAAATTCCTTCCTGCATAATGCATTTATATACTATATACAATACAACTCCAAAACAGCACATTTGTTCTGACCTACAAAAGCGCAAATAATGTCCTATTCCTCAAAATGTTTTAGCATAAATAAGTCATCATCTTTCCAAATGGGGAATAGTTTTCTTTTTATCCCATATAACTTCTGAAGCAAATATATTAAATATCATCTCAACAATCAATGAAGTTTCTTTTACCGTATTCCGTTGAATCATTGAGATGCTCCACTTGGTTTGCAGTTTTTGGATCACAGAGCTTTCCTGACAGGATGCTCCTTTGACTCAATTTCTTCTTCAAGGCTTCAATAAAGTTCTTTGATTCTTCATCCTGAAAAACGGGAATTTTTTCATAAATATATGTACATACAACGATACAACTTAATGTAAAGGTTTAAGCGCTTTACATATACATACGCGCATGACTTATTATTATGATTATCCTATCATCTACCGCTGAGCCGTGCTGATTCCTAATTTCAATTTGTTGTCCTTTTCCTTCTAACGGATTTTAGGAGTAGCCATACTCTGGCATTAACGACTCTAATATTCCACTTGATAAAATGCTACCATCAGAAACCTTCATGATAATATGCACAAAATACTAAACAATTCTGTGATTCTAAAACTATAATTCTTGTGCCATGCTAAAAAGCATTAACACACTTTTTGAAAGTTGAACTTAATATTTTCATATGTGCAAAACAAGCATGCATTATGAATCATGAAAATGATTATACAGAGCAAATATAATGAGTCACTTTCGAAGAGCTTGCACTATCAGAAGAACGCCGAATCGAAAATATTGCAGATATACTGATATACATAGCGCCAAATGACTTTTAACTGGAGTAGCATAGCTAAAAAATAATCATGCAGCAATTTATCATTGACCGTAAAAGTTGTCGTCTGCTATAGCAAAAAATTAAAGTAATGATATGCTTGAAAAAACACTATATTTCATGAAAGAATTTTCGAAGAGCAAAAAAAACTCAACGTATAGCACAAAAATGACAAACCGTATGATATCCCATGTTATAGCTTTCTTGTCACTTTGTCTCATTCATATCAACTCATCATATTATCGCGCGTCATCTACAATCTTCCAACTCTACACAACACGTGAGTTAATTTCGTTCCTAACTACCAACATGATCATCTCATACTCTGCCTTTCTCTCATTTGTCACTGTCTCCGAATTTCGCTTTTGAGCCGATAAATGTACCTTCTCGTTTTGTGACTGATACGATTGAGAATGGTGTCCCATGCATTTTAGTCACCACAAGATAAAAAATATTGCACTACGTCTACTACTACTAGTAACACTGCTGTTTTAATGGGAATGCAGCGACGACAATAAGGGGACTGCAGTGCTCCCTCTATTATTATTACTATTTATCTTTCAAATGTAATGCAACATAACGGTTCTTGTTCAGGTCTGATTACAAACACAACAAGAGACATATAATGAATGAATAGTAGAAAATTCCCTCTGCGTTGCTTACTCACCAGCGCCATGGTCCAACAACAAGGAGACACATGCAGTGGCACAGATTCTTTGACAAAGTGACAAATCATGTGACTTATTAGGCTTCTCTCTGATACACTCACTTTACCACAATTATTTCTTTTCAATTCTTTGAAAATGTACAAAGTTCTTTTTACTCCTTTAGACTCTGTTTTACCAACCGCTTGCTTGTGCGAACACACACCGTTAGTCTCCTCTTCTGTCTAAATATATGGTACACAACCAATGTCTTTGGTGCAACTGACAATGAATAAGAGACTGTTTCTAAAAAGATGCTTCTAGTAGACGATACTCGAGCTACTTTTTGTCGAGGAGTAATTTAAAAAAGAAAAATATGAGACAAAGGTACGTCAAGAATCAGAAAACCTTTTCCTTTCATCATCATAATTTTTAGATTTAAAATACCCAATGGAAACTGAAAAGTGGCACGAAAGACGTATGCATGCTAATTAGCGCTAAATGTTCCTTATTAGCGGTGTAATTTTCATAGACAAAGTTGAAAGTGCAGCTTTACAGTTGCAGGAAAGGGAGATCCTCAAAAAGATGCATGAAAAATGGGAGACCTTCATTTTAATATTCCAGTTTATTATTATCGTTTTGCTTTCATAACAGTTGACGTTTTATGAGTTTACACATCATTTTAATTTAAAAATTAGTTGGTTGCTTTCATAAATTACTGCAATATAAACATACGACTATTCTCAATTTCACAATATTTATGTGTATTAGAGAGCTTTTTAAATTTCAGTAATTACACATATACCTCACGGAAAATGTAACAGATAACATGACGATTACAATTGTAAAATGTAAATATCAAAGCAGCTTCAATCCGTACAATTATAAGGAATTGTATCTTTTAAGAAAAACCGGTCGCGATTTGAAGATGATGATGTGAAGTACTACACACTGTTTAGATGAGATTTTAAATTATATCTCAAGCACCGTTTGCTACAACGGATTTTATGGCGTATTAAAATGTGGTTGTTAAAACATTAAAGGAGTTGTTATAATATACGGTATATCCTCGTGCATAGGACTATAATACGCTTATTAATGTAGAATTAGATGATGTCTGTATGAGCGTCGTATAGAATACCTTTGTGAAGTTAAAGTGATGCTCATGATGTCTATAGGTATATCAACAACAGAGTTGTGAAATGATATAAAAATGACGAAGTCTGGTATTGAAATGGTAGCAGTGAAGTGAATTTTAATTCTTAATGAGTGAAAGTGAATAAGGTTTGGTAGCTGGTGTTTATCTTTTTGTTTTGATTTTTTCCATGTGCAGTTTACTGATTACCAGATTATTAGATTGAAATGGTTTGCACACTGCCACCTAATTGTCAACATGAAGGTACGGCAAGTGAATACAAAACTTCTGATTTTTTGTTAGCCCGGTTCATTGTGCGATGTTGATAACGTGGACGTGATCTAACATTGTGAATGACTTTCTGGTTTGGTTACAGTGCATTAGCAAAATCGCAAGCATGAAAAATGAAAAGGAAAAGTGAAGGACCACCTTAGTAGCACGTGTGGGTAAGAGAACATTCTCAATGTAAACTTCAGAAGGTGGTTTGACGTTCTCATCTGCAGCTTCCGTCCTCATAGTCACTTTTCTTAGCCATTCTGGGACAACCGTTGGCACCGGAACAGCAGCAGGCTTCCCGTCGGGCACTTCATATATCGCAGTTGCAATCTAGAACAATGAAAAGTAAAAATGAGAAAAAAAATGTTTAAAGTAATTTAATCTTAATGTAACTTGTGGATCATTTCCGTGAATGCAAGTACGTAAATAGGGATGAACTGCATCAACATTAAGCATGGCTAGTGTCTATTAAGAATGTCTCACACATTTTGAATTTGAACGCACACTGCACATACATTAGGATACGTTTGCGTACTATTTCTTTTTATAAAAGCAAACTTGTAAATTACACCAATGGGGATGTATAATGTTTATCAAATAAATAACTCCTACACTCCATGGGAAGCAAACCACTCATTAAAATTTACGTCCAACGATGACATTGATGTTTGCCATTCTGCATTTGTACCTTATATGTTCCTCTCAATATTTACATACTTTAAGAGATGTTGATCACCACTTAATGCCACATCCTTATTCAAGTATCTGTCAAGCAGTAACAACTATCTAAACATTTTATTCTTAAGATTTCTGGGAGAGGTATACGAATGCAAAAGTTCTAAACTGACAAGATGATGCATCATGGTGGGCCGTGGGAGCGGAAATTAAATGAGATATGATAGCAATAATCCTCAAGTTTGTTTTGTCTCTAAAAATGTGAATTCGGAAACTAAAGCACTCCTTTCATTTTCAGTAAACCATTTCACATAGTAAGTGAAGTCTTTTTCCACCTTATGTTTCACAGATAAGTCAGCAGCAGAAGCAGATTGCTATAGTTGGATACAGTTTCCGGTATCACAAAAAACTTTATCAATGAAGTAAGTTGCTTTTAAAAACGACTCCATTATCCCAGGCTGAAACCTCTAATCATATTACAAACATATCCTGATTTCAAAATTTCTCAAACTGATTCGAATTATTAGTCTATTGATTGCTAAATTTTGATGATTGGTCAGTTATAGTGAACATTAACTAAATGAAGAAAATATTTATAATCTGAATATGATAGCTTAATTGATAAAGACAATTCGAAATTGCTAATTTATTTGTACTCAACAAAACTCTTAAACTTTACTGTTACTCACTGGGGAAAAATGGACAAATACTATAATACAACACAAAGCTTGTATTAAATATTGAGCAGCAAGCAGACATAATAAATTTTCGTCGATGATCAATGTTAACTGTAAATATTATGTGAAGAATGCTCCCACGAGCACGACATTTACGATTACATCTTTATTCTAGTTTCTAGCTGGTTGAAGGTGTAAAAACGTCTAGAGCGGTGGTGGCCTAAAACTAAAGAAAAAAAGCGCATTTGTACGTTGCGATCAGTTTTATATTATGTACACGATTGCTCAAAATTATGACTCTGATTGCGCCTTATATGACTTCAAATATCCTACCACGCACACGATAATAGCATTATCATAATTAATAAATAGGCTACAACATTCTCACTATTCTGATACAATAGTAACTCATACTCTTCTTGGCTTCTAGTATTGCCCTTATTTACTCATCTTATCGAGTTCATAATTAGAACATCCTCCACTTATTACTACCTGTGAACAGAAATTCGAGTACATAAACTTGTATTTCTATCATAAAAGTTTAATTGCCGTACATCATATGACATAAGATACATAATTCATTTATTTATACTCCATAAAGTGCCACAGAAATGTGAATGGCAATAATATGCGTGGAAGTATGCAATATTCAAATGAGAGCAAGAGAAAAGCTGTCGACTTGACATACTGACTGAGAGCATAATGATTTTCTATATTTTCCCAAAGTTTTATAAGGGTAGCAGCCCTGCAGCGCGATGCCACGAGTTTACCACTTGATAAATCATTCCAAGCTAATTAAAAAACACCATTAGCTTCAAGGATCGGTAAAATGATCAGAAGGAAATGGTACAAGAGTAGTTTTTTTTCACAAGCGACATTCCCACATCTTGGAGCAACAGGGGTTGAATTATTTGACTTTATCTACTAACCCAATGAAAAATAGGAAGTAACAGTTTTACCTAGATACGTTACATGTTCCCCTACGTCTACCATTTTCTGACATGCGGTCTACCGTCTACCCATCATCTATTTTATGCATACATTTGGCAACCTGTACACAGGATGATGATTTACAATGCAGAAAGTTTGAAAGGAAGTGCATTTTTTGAGTTTTTGTTATTAAAAAATAATACAAATGGCAGTGGTTCGTGACCACCCTTCAAAATCCTATAAAAAATATTGAGTGGAAATATACATCTGTTTTCTCAATCCTTTTTATTAGTAGCCTGCAGTTAGCTAATCGGATATTTTATGTTTTAGGCAGATTCGCAGCAATTCCTTGTAAAACTTGAATGAAACTTTATAAATATCACCATATTCAGTACATTGGTAAGTGCGTTTCATGCATAGGTAAATATAGTGACTGACTGGCTCGACAACCTCTTTACGCCGATGCAGACGCAGCTCTTCGTGCTTAAAGAAATAGGAAGACGGCAAACATGCATGATATTACGAATGCATGTTAGACTTTCGGTAAGCACTCGACTTACGACATTTAAAAATGCATAGACAACTTTAACTATAAGTAATATCTCGATGGAAAGAATCTCTTTATATAAGTAATATCTTCAAAATTAACTGCCTTGTTTTTCGATGGTACATGGAGTGATTGCATTCCCCTCTTCTTCTCCCACAACAAGCCACAGTGTATTTCCTCACTTTCATATTTATCCATCCTCAGCGCTCAGCGCATTACCACTTCCTAGTATTGAATTCTAATATACATTTTTATCATGAAGTATTGCAAATCCACTGATGTAGCTACTAATAACTGTCTGAATGTAATATTATTTTGATAGCTCCTTTTGTAAACTGTAAAAATGCATCACCTTGTGGGACCACAAACGAGGAATAGGCTAATGTGAATTTTATTGACAACACAAACGATGCGAGTGATGCGACGTGTGCGTTTGTGTATTATGTGATATGTCTGTGAACCAAAAACCCATCTTGGGTGAGTTGTCATTATTTGCACACGGGTTGGATGTTGGATCGTTGCATTGATCAAATCTTATGGATTCCAATTTGATGAGCTGCCTTTTTTCTTCTTTGCTGATCGCCTTTACCGCAGTGTCGTTAATGACGAAGCTAATTCCATTTACCAAAATGAGATACTTCACTTTGTTTATGCTTTCAAAATCAAGCCTTCACAATGAGCTTGTGAAAATGAACCGCCATGAATGTTGTAAAGCCATGCGCACTTGATTGTGTACGAGTATTTATTGAATCAGGAAGCGAAATAACAAGGAAACTGATTGCTGCACTTTTTGATGGAACTCAATTTATTTTGAAGAGATGCTGACGATGACAAGATAGATCTTATTACGAGATAATATCAGGCTAAGCATTGAATGTGAAACTTGTGTAACACACGACGCTCCTCAGTTCGGCTTTTTTGTTTTCATTACCTCATCCCCATTTAATTGGGGACATGTCAAATCAAAATAAATAAATAAATGGTGACTGAACAAAGGACCGATTACGCATACTTGAGCGACAACGAAAATTCTTCAAAGGAGTACAATTCGTATTAGTAATAGTACACAGGTAACCTAATTCCTTAGATAGTTTTTATGGTCAAAAGGGAAAAATAGGGTTGCTTGCTATTTGTACACGAAATGAATGTGCGCGTTCAAGCTGAATTATCAGATGAATATAAAAAGTTCTGATTGAAAACTATTATGTAACTTGATATGAGAGAATGAATAAGAAGAAGCTACTACATAAGATGTCAGTTAATTACTTAGAATTCGAACGAAAAATACAAGAACAGAATAATATAAGGCTAGATATATTGATTAATCATGAGAGTTCCCGTCGTTGTCAGTTGTCATTATCTTTATCAAGCAAATATAAATATCGCACACATCGCTCCTCCAATATTTGAGCTATAATACTAATTATTCATGTTATGCAGTACAATGATATTTATTTTTTCTATCCATCAGTAATTCTGCACGACTATGAGTGACATATATATAACCAGCTCGACAAAAGAAAAATTCAAACGGCGATTTGTCATTTTCATTATTCTCCACGTCATTGTAGACAGAACATGATTGTCTCATTAAAATATGGGTGAAAGATCGAATTACAGCATTCCTATACTTGATGCAATAAATTGCATCTCATTTAAAAGGGCAATGTCTTGTCGAAATTCAGTCTAATGACGGTACAGTGATATATTTTATGCTTATTTATTCAGGTTACTGCATATAAACATAACCTATTGAGCTTAATTTTCTCGTGCTAGCGTTTCATTACCACCCGTTCAATGAATACATATGATGTATATATTATTATTTCTTAAAAAATCATATTAGTTTGTCTTTGATTGGAGGACCATAAAATCCTATTAGTATAAAGCTTCAAAATTTAAAAATAAAATGTCACCATCTCAGTATTGCTATATATGCATGCGAATCTTGCTATAAAGCAAACACTAAATTTGACAATGGAAATTACACATAGCATTGTTTGCATTTTTAATACAAGTGTGATTTTTTCAATGTTTCACAGTATTATTTTTCCTTTCTTTGGAATAAAATTTCTCAGCAGTGTACATTTCTGATTTTGCTTCACGCTTTTGATATCACGTCTGGCTTCCTGAATGAGAAAAAGATATTTCCTGCTGTAAAATGATACTTCTATGCTGATGATAGTTTCATACCTGAAACGCAGTACCCTGTGACAAGAAATCAACAATATGATATGCGATGCAATGTTGACAAATAGCCGTACGAGTATTGTTATTTTGTTATCGCATAATAATATGATGATGCGTCGCTTCTTATCGGACAGTGTGTTACTTTCCTAGTTACCTAAGTCAAAACCTCTTGATTTCCTGAAATGAAAGATTGTCAGATTCAGATCGTACTCATGGATTTCAAAGTACAATGCACGCTATAGCTAAGACCAAGTCAAATTGTAGCGTTGCAGAGTCTAAATTAACTATACATTAGTTGCGTACGATGACACAACGAATTATTCATTTCAAGAATTATGTATAAGGCAGTTTGCAAAGCGCCCATCTGAGACTTCAACAGTAATCTAAGATCTACTTCGATTCAGCATAATAATAACCCACCAAGCAATGTGTGATTTCACGATTACATATAGACCTCCCGTACATTTCTCATGAACATTTTGGTCAGATTAAAGTCTAATGCTGTGGTTTTCACATGCGTTGAATCAAATCCTTTATTTTCAAATTTCAACATTTCCCATAAATCTCAGCTCTTACCATTTTTTTATGTCCAAACATATCACAGAAAGTGAAAGCCTTTTAAGGTGTGGAGCATGGTGGATAGACAGAGATGGAATATTATGAAAGCAGCAAAATTTAAGCAAACAAACATGCGTATATTATCTTGCGTACAAAACTTAATAAAAATGTGCTTTGCTTCTGATCACACTTATGTCAACTTTTAATCAACGCCATTGCAAATTGCAACATATTTATAGGCGAAAAAAGTCGTATCTAAATCAAATACGAATCTAAATCTATAAGAGTACAAGGCAAGGGTTCTTGGCTATCTGCGTGTCTGGTTCTCGTTTGTCAATAATGTCTGGTTTGGTTTCTCTAGGCTCTTTCTTTCTTGCATTGTAACTCAATTTCCCCATACATCTCGAACGCAGTGCGAATGTTGTAGATATTCATTCAAGTCCTCGAGGAGAGTTATTGCATGTGTGTGTAAGCTTTTAAGCTAACAGCTAACCCGCACCCTTGTTGATCCCTTATAATAATCGTTGGTTATATTATGGTTAGCATGTTGAAAATACACAGCTATTGTATTGTTGCAAAATCAAGTAGGTAATCTTCAATTTTCCTTTCGGTATAAAAAAGATTGCCACGGCACGACTTGTATTATACAGGTTGTTTTCTTACTCTGTGTTTGTATACACATTAAAAATTTACACTTGATCAGTGTTTGCACTTGGTCCTTTCGCGTGATCAACAAATTGAATAAATACAGTCATTTCAAACTGTTACTTATCAGCTTGGTTAACGTTGATGTCTAACAGCGCTTGCCAACATAAAATCAAGTATATAAACTAGTATTCCAGGTATTGGCATTGGATCATAATATTAAAACTTCTTTATAAAAACAAAAGCAAAAATACACATCCTGTTCATTCATTTCTCTCATTCTTGCTCATCATCATACAGTTATAAAAGTTGCAAAAAAAACTGCAAATCTGACTACAGGCATGTATAAGTATCGGTCAATCGAACTCGTATACTCATCTACCATTAGGAGAAC